>CM052291.1:5762332-5818562 GCA_028455765.1 Lasioglossum oenotherae | reverse complement strand
AAAATCCGCTGTCTATTGATAACCCACGAAACAATTTCAAACCGTACTTTATTTTTTACAATTTATTAAAATCGTGTTTGTAATTACTAGACTCCGGATCTTCCAAGACACAGAGGTTACGTAAAAATTTCTTTCTTGTTTTAATTATTTTATTGAACTGAGGCTAATACGTTGATGTTCTTAAATTTGTTAAATATGTCCACTGCTTTAAATTGTACGTACCAATTTTTGTTATAAATGCATAAAATCTGCAGTCTAGTAATTACATTCCAGTTGTAATTAAAATAATCTTTTCTTATGTTAACCAATTCTAATTTTTGAATTAACTTAATTTCACATAGTAAAATATTTGCCATATATTTTTTGGTGGTTTTTTGAGTGAGTGACAAATATGTTATTCATGGCTGTATGTGCACATGTGTTCGACACATTTACGTGGAAACGTGTTCACATGTGTTGTCTTTGGAAACATGCCAGCACTATCAATAAAAATTTAAATCTCTTTGTTACTACTTCGGTTGAAGTCTTTGTAAATATGGTCAGAACATCGGTGCAAAAATCATACGAGTCCGAACAATCTCTCATCAGCGCTTGTCAACGCGCGAGCACACTACATTTCTAATGCATTTTCAATATTTCTGCGAATTCCTGACCCAAATGTTACGTTTCACATATAAATATTCACAATGTGTAAAAATACAAATCGATCGTCTTGTTATAGGCATTCAGGTGTATATTTTACTCGTCGAACAGTTTAACATCCATAAAAATGTAACGAAACAGAATTTGAAAAGTCCAGATCTATCACAGCGATTTTTCATAAATTTCAGTCTGAAATTTTAGTATAAAAAACTACATAAAAAAATCTTTTTTAAATGGAACGCAAGATATAGTAATACGGGTGTGAAATAGTAAGATATACAAACGAAAGATATGGAAATACGCGAGATAGAATGAGGGGATGACTTTGAGAGACGATTTCTCTTGATAGAGTCCGAGATTGTCCGAAATGGAACTGAATGAACGGAACACCACATCCACACTGAGCTCCTTCGATGCGAAGTGAGCCAGTGGAGTGGGGATGAGTCGAAGTGGGCACGCGTAGTGGAGTAGGGAGCGCTGGTGCGCGGAGTGGGGGATCGCTGAACGCGATGACGTACTACCGAGCGTCGCGTGGCGAGGTGTGACGGTTAATATAAAAAATTAGTTTATATTGATAGCGTAAAAAATTTCATCTATAAAAACTGAAGGTGACGTTGATAACTCTGGGAAAAAAGAGTTGACAAAAAGTTTGAAAGCTCTACTAATTTTAGCTGAAAAAACTTTCGACCGAACCACTAACAGCAGAATAATCTAAGCTGATCGCGCTTCGTGGTCCACCCTGTATGCGAGTAATTAAAAGTTAAGTGTTCATTCATTGGACGGGTCACCTAAAGGAATGTTACCGACAGAAAAGTCGGAATGGAACGATCGTTTCGTAGAGACGGAGCCAACCGAAATTGACCGTGAAGGTAAGACACGGCGAAAGTAGGCCAGCGGTCCGATAAAGAACGGAATTACAGTAGGGCAAAAATCAATTTCGCGGAGCTTTCACCGTGCACCGGTCGACCGTGGTGAAATGGTTAAACGGTCAGACGATTCGCTAGAGTCACGAGCACCCTCTTCAACGATTCCTCGAATGGAAGCTAGTCTAGGTGGCTAGTTCGCGCCGTCTAGGCGCCGCGGGAACTTCCTCCGTGCGAAGCGACGGAAAAGACGCCACATGCCGATAAGCCGACGCGACGGAGGAAACGAGAGCAGCGTAGTCGCCTCCGGAAGGGCTCAAAAATGAGAAGGGCGAAGGGCAGAGGACGAAGGACGAAGGGAAACGGTCGCCCGAGAACACGGTGAACGATCCGGAGGATCAGCAGCAGCGAGCCACGCTGGCTCCGCTATCTGGAAGAGTGCCTTTTCGACGAGCTGCAATTTCGACGAGACGCGCGCGGAACGTCGGTTGGGCAAGGAGGACGTTGTTGACGTCGTAATCCCACGACGAAAGTTTTCCGCGGGGCTAATTGAGTCTACTGACGGTCGCCTTAGCCCTCCCTTCCACCCTCCCGACCCCCGACCCTGCCCTCTGCCTTTTTCATCCCCCTGGCATCCAGCAGCGCCGCCGAGTCGAACCGCAACTTTTGTCGCTCGAGTGTTACCCCATACCCGGCCAACCGTCGTTATTTCTGACGACAATGAGACCGAGATAAGAGAAAGATCGATCTTGCTCACTTGTTCCACACTTTTTATTCCCTTAACGTCTTCCTCCTCGTTCCTCGAGCCACGCGTATGCAAAGTGCTCGGGAGATCGTGTCTGAAAGAAATGTGGGTTATGTGCGGATTTATAGCGACGTCTGAATTTATTTCGAACCCGACTTCATGAGAGTTTCATTTAACATCACAGCTTTTCTTCAATCTCTGTGGCAATGTTTAATGCTGTGTCCTTGTTTTTCCTCTGTCCGACGGATGGTTCTGTTGGCTAGCCGTTTCATACCGTTGCGAATTTTTATGACGCTTCGTATCGTGTCTTCTCAACGGAACACTTTATTCGCTATACAATTTAACACTAGACCTACCACCACCGGTCAAATGACCGGTTTTATATATTTCATCTTACAATTATATTATTGAAATGATGAAGTTACTTGCATGGAAATTGATTCGATAAATTCCTTTATCCAAGCACATATTGTAATAAAAATTGCGCGAAATCTACAAATAAATAGAGCCTCGTCATTGTTGCAAGCTAACATATTTTCATCGCTTTAGTTTAGTGTTAACCCCTTGCACTCGGAGCTATTTTAACTGCAAAATTAAACTTTCTGTCTCAAACAAAATTATCCCCTTTATCTCGACTCTCCGTTATTAATGAGCATTACATTTTAGTTTTGGTTTCGTTCAGGTTAAATTTAACTTCCGAGGGATGACGCACGAATTTTGTATGAAAACTTTAGTTCTTTATCCAGTTAATACAATTCGTCGAGAACCTCGCGCTACATTAAAATCACGTTTCCGTTTACGAATCAATAAAATATTCTAACTTCGGTGTTCCAGTTCTTGACGAGTATTCTTGGCAGTTAGATTGTACCGATGCTGTAGTATAACTGTGGAATAATTGCGCATTTAATCTTAATATAATGTTCCAAATTTCCTACTTCACCCGAAACTTGTTAATTTAACTACGCTGTTATTTAAAATCATGGAACATAGCATCGTATTTGGGGAGTTCATTTTCTTCAAAAAATTTTTGTAATATTTCGTGAAAAAGGTACGTTGCATTTAATAAAACATTGTACTGATGAAGACACAGGCAGTGAATACGTATTTTGCGTGTCAGCACTTGGAAATATAGAATGTTTATAATAACACCGTCATATATTTCGAAAAAGTAACCTAAAAATTTGAAGATTTTAATTTATGGCGTGTTCCACTTTTCCTACAATTTTTATCATATTTCCAACATGTGCGTTGATGCGGATTTCACGATGCAATATACCGTATCATTGAATGCTTCCGAATTCTACGCTTTTGCACTCTGAAAGCCTCAAAAAACATAATAGTTTGTATATACTCGCACGATGCTTCTGTGTTTAAAGGTATTCAAAAAAAACTACGGATATAACGATACTTTTTCGGTTCTATCGTAGATATTCACGGAACCGATAGACCAATAGAGGAACCGAAGGACTGATCTGAATTTGACAAAAGGTCACGATGCGGCTGGCTATTTTCTATTCACTGACCGAAAAATCTCCATACATATTTTGGTTTATCGGTGCATCGGCCGGCAAACTTTTTCAGATTAACCGGGCATTGCTAGGCAGGCACGTGTGTATTTATATTTATACGGATGGTAAATACATATAATTGCATTATCCGGATGACCCGACAACACGATTAACCCGTATAAGTAATCTCTGCATGGATTGGTCTGCCTAAGTAAACGCTAGATTCGGTATCAGGATATTTCTCATGTGATTCAATATTTGAGCTGACGCGACAGCTTTCATTTTGCTTACTCGAGATTTTAATTTATGACCACCTGTGGTTTACTTCCTATTTATATTTATTATGGTCACCCGAATTTCATTTTTACGATCATCTTTTTGTTTCTCTTTGCTATTATAATTATCTAAATTTGTGTGTGTGGTTTCCACTTTATATTATAATTATTTACATTTTTTTTCCTTTTTATGTTATAATCGTCTAAATTTTGTTTCCTTTTTATATCATAATTATTTATATTTTTTTTTCCTTTTTATATTATAATCATCTAAATTTCGTTTCCTTTTTATATCATAATTCTCTAAATTTTGTTTCCTTTTCATATTAATACAATCATCCAAATTTTGTTTCCATTTTATATTATAATTATCTAAATGTTGTTTCCTTTTTATATCGTGATCGCTAGTAGGAGAGTTCCATTTTCCTTTGAAAGCGAAATGCGAGTTGCATATGTAATTACGTTCGAGGTTACGATTAGCATATTAATTTTTTAACGAAAATTCTGTTCTCGGTACCTCTGTTCTATCTCTAATTATACAACTTCGGTATTTTAGTGTCCTATAAAACGTTTGTAGCTCATTGCAATGTCGACCGATTTCGATAAAATTTTCAGTATGCATAAAGTTAGCGAAATCTATAAAACGCATTTCTTAAATTATCGTTACAGGCCCAGATAAAAAAGTTGACAAAACATCATTTTTAAAAATTTTGTATAATTCCTACCAATTGCAATCGTAATAAATTTTTGTTTACTTATTCTCTGGCGAACTAGCCGGTCTAACATCTTAAAAAAATTCAAGTCCTTTGGACCAATTTCTAAAAAGTTATGCGATTTTTAAGGGTGTCCACTTATTATTGACGCTGACTGTATATCTTATAATTATACTGGGTACTTCTTTCTTTTGCACAGTAGTGTATGTCTACATACAAACAAATATAGATAAAATACAAATGACGTATAGATCTCTTTAAATGCGAATGGAACTTATACTAAAGAATTAATGCAAAGATTATACAGAGCGGTCAGGGTACGGGAGAAAATTAACAGGGTGGCAACTTGCAAGCAACATGAACGACAGCTCGTTCTATTTGCTGGCGCTAATAATTCAAGTGCCTTCAGGAGACAAGTTTTATCATCTCGTCGTATAAAGAAACTTGGCCTGTACAAAGACGACCATTTATCGGGTGAATTTATTCATGATTCATCTAACTTCTTAATACTCTTCTCCGCCCGTGATAGGAGCGAAACTTGAGCCGAGTTAAAATTTCGCAGACCCCGACAAGCTTCCTGACCGCTAATACTGGTGAGCCTTATCGATAGCTTGACATTTCATCGTACGAGGCTAGACCACGTCGCCCGTTAACGAGCAGCATATTACGCGCGTAGAAAAATCCATCTGATCTTCGTCAAACAGAGAACAACCGCAACTAAAATACATAGTGGCAAACATGTTTGTGATTTATGGGACCCACAAACTCTCAGTCAAGTTAGGTACCCTTGTCCGCAATACATACGTCGAAAGCGGTCTTATATCGAAAGGAACCCACACTAGGGTAACTGTTGAAATATCTCTTGAGAAACAAAATTAATCTATTATTCCACACAAGTAACGATCGATTCAATATCAGTTTATTTCAGTTTTTTTATGAAACCGTTGGTTGTTTGTTCATAGTATCGTTTAATTTTCTAGCCCGAATGATCCTCACTCGACGTGTTACATTCAAATCATAAAGACGCGGTTTGCTTGTGCTTGTCTCGTTATTGAATAAACTTCGTTGAGTCAATTAATACAAAGTGTGCGGTTTATTTAATTACATAATCAAATAGTAACTGTACCGATTACTGCGGTAGCATGCTTCGATCGTACTTTATTTTAAATTACTCGTAATTTATCATGACACAATAATATGTGGAAGCATTGTATGGAAGAATATGATGTGTTCTGAACAGAAGACAAAAATTAGTGGCCTTATGGATCGTAGGGAGATAAATTAGACATCCCTAGTAATTTTTGTGCCGCAGTAATGAGCTCTTCCTTCACTTTAATATACATAATGTTGAGGACTTAATTTTTTTTATAGAAAAGACAAGAGAAGTTTCTTTTAATATTTGTGTTAGATCGAAGTAGGTCTCTAAAAAATAATAATTTCCCGTATGCAATTTAACATGTAATTTACAATTACAATCATGTGAAGAATAGTCCTTTTATTTTAGCCTTTTATAAAGATATGAGATTGATTGACAATTTTGTTTGCCTCGCGAACGAGAATACCTTCCCATCGAATTGTACAAATTTATTCAGGGAACAATAGTTATTTTTACGTATTTTAATCTCGTTGAGGAAAAAAATACCGCAGTAATTGGTACATTTACCCTATAAAAGTTAAACAAACAACCATGTATTTAACATAACGTAATACACACTGTGTAATGGTATCGAGAAACAAACGATCAATGAACGACAGACGTTTCGAATACACACTACGATTATTGTCCCACATACAGTAGAGCTTTGATTATCCGAACGGTGCAATACGCATGCTGTTTCGTCGACTCATCAATTTTCAATATCTTTTCGTTTTACACGGCTGACCGATTCCACTGCTGTCATATAAAAAAAGCTTTGTTCTCTTTTTCGATTGAGTTTCGCGCGACGAATTATCCTGTCGACAGCTACACGCTCGCGCGCTGCGATCGCACCCCGCAGGTAGCTATTTTAATAGATTCCGGACACCTGAATAATGCTTTTCGTTGTAGGAAAGCCATAAATCCATTTCAGTGTCTGAAATTATTCTATTCAATGCATGAACGTTAGCCGAGTGTTCGATTCGCAAACAAAATAGCGCTCGCCGGCACATTCCGATGCAGAGCGGCCCGTCGAAGGAAAAACATTGTTCCGGGCGTTACCCGGTACACGGTAGCCGGATATCCTGCGCGATCCATCTAGTCCGTTTCTAGTCCTTGACGAACCCAGACCTTCACTGCGGAGAGTCAAGTAAATCGAACGGTAACTGCCGAGGCTTATACAGGGTGAGCTATCTCAGACTGAAGTCGAAAATATCTGCAGTATTTTGCAAGAAATTGTAAAGAAAATGATTTGGGAAAATAAGAAACATCGATTTTTTATAATGGTGTTGGGTAGAACTAGATAATTTACGAAACGTCCCGCCAGTGTTTGAAGAAGACAAATATGTGTATAACAATAGACAGATTCAGACTCCCCCGAGACGATTTAAAGGAGATATAGTATAAATTATATTATTTTCCTTCAAGTAAGCTACGGTAAACACTAAAGAAATTTCATTTTGTCAGCTAATTTTTCTTGCGATAAATTAACACATACTTTTGAAATAGAAGAAGTGCTTTTCGTAAATTTAAACTCGGACTTTGTACTTAAGAATTTACAAACTGGCACCACAAACGTTTTGCAGAAATGATCTTGGAAAAATAGCTGCCACAGTAAAGTAAAGTCGCTATCTAATAGATATCGTATAAAAAAGTATTATACGTCGATGCTGGTGAATTATGCAAAGTGAAAATGTTAGTATTGATTAATTGATGACTGCTTTCAGCTACGTTTACCTTTGCTACGAAATAACTGAAATCTAAAGTGTTGACGAAATTTGAGTGGCTGTTGACCTGCTAAGTTATTTATAACCTAGAGTCATTCATTATTTCAATTATAATGTCGAGAGACTCTCGGCTTTCAGGCTGGAGAACGTTCCCTTAAATATTAATTTCGACAAGATGAACGTTGCGCCATTTCCCGACATTGAAATTGACGTATTTCCTGAGTCAATGCGCTTCACAGACATAACTTAGCATGTGGGACAAGTATGAATGCGTTTGTCGAATATTGTTCATTAAAATCTCTATTCGCATAGGAAAGTATTTTATAATGCAATCCCCATAAGGCAATGGCTTTTGATGGAGACCCTTCAAAGAACATAGCGAGCTACGAATATTCATACTTTTTAAGGTCCTTTTATATTAAAATCATCACATACCTTGCTGACCCTTTCACATACGAATTAAACAAAATTCATTGTGACCGATGGTTCCACTTGTTATTTCACTTATGAGTTAATAATGAATTTTCCTTCCTGAAAAAGAGTTCCTGGGATGATATTGTAATAAACATGCTGACATTTTACATCAATGTGTGCAATATTTGTGCGTCACGGGGTTAATCCATTATCGTGGAGAATGGCAGGCTGTGTTTTTTTAATTTATTAATTAATACTAAACATACCACGACCGGTTCTAGATTTTTTATTTTACAATTATCGAAATTATAAAGATGCTTTTATAATTCTTTCAAAAATCTTGATTATTTTCATACGTGTCAATTTTTATAAGGCAACATGTCGTTCATTCATATTAGAAAAGTGTCAGAACTCAAAATACATTTCTAACAAAAAAGTGTAATAATAAATATATAAATTGTGGTGTACTTCATAACTAATGTACGTGACAATTATATAACCCAGCATCTAAATAACAACAGATTATTTTACATTTCTAAGTTGGTGATATACAATAAAAGTACCTGGAAATTTTTGGTAATTTCCAAATGGCTCTCCTGTCAAATTTCCTATTTTTATTTCGTGTTAAAGAAAAGCTATCGTGAGTCTTGATATTTCAAAAAATATTTCACGAAAATTCTTCCTGTCATGATTATTTGCTCCTTCGGAACACTTCATCCCTTAGAAATGTTCTCGCGTCATTAACCCTGTATGGCCCTTATCGTGTCCTAAAGTACCAGTTTCATGAAAATGCTGCTATAGATCGAATAGTCTTGAAGTAGATTAGAATAAAGGTAAAAATGAAAAGTAAAAACGATAAGATTTAAGACTTACGGTGTTAAAAACAATGGAGATATTTCAGATTCCAATCTTAGCTAGCTCACCCTGTGTGCATGCTATCCACAGCCTCTGCGAACGCGCAATTCACGATCTATCGACAGCTAATCTTATCAAGCTGGACGGGTACACTCGTGGCCGACTACACATAACAGCCGGAGCCTTGATAGATGTATTTTCTAGATTCTACGCGCAATATCAATCTTCTTCGAGTGCAAGAAAATTCCGGCGATACCTGTATCATAGTGAAACTCTGGCATATCTTTTACTCGTCGATCTAGTTACTCTCTCGCCTAGATGAGATCCGTCTTGATTGTACACTGTATGCCCATAAATTAGAAAAGGGGTGGGGTTGAGTGTGCGCAGCTATCAAACCTATCACCAGACACGGATATTTATGTAAATTTCAATTTCTCCGAGGCACTTTTACGAAGTACGAGTGGATAGAAATTACTGGTTATTAATAGTCGTCAGCAGTTATTCTGTCTACTGTTTGAAAGTTTCAAAGCAGTTATACTTCTTAACTGACAAGTTGATTATAGTTTGCTGAATGTCTGTTGTAAAATTTTAGTACATATTT
The DNA here is from genome assembly GCA_028455765.1 of Lasioglossum oenotherae. Taxonomy (NCBI): domain Eukaryota; kingdom Metazoa; phylum Arthropoda; class Insecta; order Hymenoptera; family Halictidae; genus Lasioglossum; species Lasioglossum oenotherae. The sequence goes on along the minus strand of CM052291.1, from coordinate 5,809,084 downwards.
TGACCATTTCCATCAAGGACTTCCTGTCGTTCATAATACATGTTATGTCATCTTCATTTTCAGCAATCTTTATGAAGTACTCTAATAAATCGAATAATATAGTAACTCTAATAATAGATCTTTAATGAAGTACTATAATAAAATCTAGAGAATATTTTCAGAAGTTAATAAATTCAACACATATTTTATTTGGAACTGTTAAAAATGCAACTAGTGATTCTACTGAAATGAAAATTTGATGAAGACACGTTTTATAATAAAAGATCTGAAACTTCCTTTTAGAAATTGATTTCACTGCTTCCAACTACTTGGGCACATACCTATGTATGTGTATAAGGGACTTTTATACGATCAAGAATGAAATGAAAATTGTTTCTATATTCACGCATTCGATACCAGAAACATTACAGTTTTAGTACGGCAATAATAAACGCAGTAAGCTGCAAAACGTTTTCACCTTTTATGCATGGCACGTCACGCAGCACGATTACCGTGCAACCGGGAACAATTGAAGGAATAAAAGTATTACAAATATGAAGTTCCGTGTAAAGTGTAAAGTCACTCTGTAACTTTTATACTCTGCGTAACATGCAGCCTTCGTCCTTTGTGAATTTCTTCAGTTTGTGACGGGACAAAGCAAAACAGGTGTTCGGAGTCAATGGCGAAATTACGTTTGTCGTATAAATTAAATTTATTTGAATGCAATTTAAAAATTTGTTGTAATTTCGATGCTACTGGTGAGCAGACTTTATATTTGAACAGGAAAAGGAGAATTAAAATATTGTCAGTTCCTGCATTATATTCCTTCAGCATATGTATAATGCAAAATTTAATTTTGCATATATTCGCAAATTCGACAATCACCTTTACGATGTATCCCATTTATTAATGAAAAAGTTTCGTGTCAGCAGTACATTTACATTCTAGTTTGAATAAATCTACATAAATTTAGATCTAGAAATACCAACATTCAGATTTTGACAAAGTCTTGAATAATTTTTGACATAAAGTGTACATTATGCAAAGTAATCATCCTTACATAAAAGTGTACATTATGCAAAATAAAAATTGTCTGCATCAATTGCAAGGAATGCGAATCATGTAGCTTTCCTTCTTTGACAACTCCAAGAAGTAGAAAATACATTTCTACTCTTAGATTTTCTTAATCATTCTTCTCTTCCAAAATGCACCCACCCATTTTCACCATGAATGCATAAAATCTACAATATAGTCATAACAGTATTGAATAATGGTTGAAGAATTTTTCATATTATTCAGTTACTTCACACTAAATCTACCGACCATTAAAAGTGACTGATGTGTATAGTATTATAAAAACAACAAGATTAAACTTATTTATATTTTTTGCGATTTTTACTATAATATTGGGTTGGCAAATAAGTTCGTTCGGTTTTTGTGATTTATTCCACTCTAAAAAACCGAACGAACTTGTTTGCCAACCCAATATATACTGGAGTCAAAAAATATATTCAACAGATTCCCATGAAAACACCTTTACAATTTCAATAATTGTCAAATAAAAAGTCTAAAATGGGGGGTAGGTTTAGTGTTAAAATTAACCCTTCGCACTTAACCCTTAGAAGTGAAAATTTCTATGGCGTTTGTACATCTGTTTGTTTCTCGCTCGCTCGGCTAAACTCGGTTCACCGTTTCCTATATAATAGCGTTTCACGTCGCAGCGTGACGAAACAGACAACATTCACTGCCCAGCAATGTGTGCGTGGTGCGCCTAAAGAAGTTTTCACTTGAAATATCATATAGAATGGAATTATTCTCGGCCGGAAGGAATGTTTAACTAGCAAATGATTAACAAGCGAATATGAATAATTTCAAAAACGTAACCAAGCAATTTCTCCGTGGAAGAAGGTAGCGGTTCCCAGAAACAATCGTTTGGATGAATGGAAAAAGACGAATTTCCAGTGCCAGCTGATCCGTCCGGTTACGATGCAACTGCGTCACGTGGGTGCAAAATTACGGCTTCCTTGAGCGATAAACGTTTTTTTCACGTTCCGTGTTCACCGCTGCGAACAGTTGTAACTTTCGCACGGACGAGACGAGCACCGGCGGATAACTCACGTTGCAATCGTTCGCCGGCAAAAACAGCTATTGTCTCGCATAATCAGCACGTAATTCCACGATGCAACTCGGGCCGCTGCACTTGTTAGTGCACCGGAGATAAGGCGACTCCGGAAACTGGTCGCCAGCGACTATAAGAAGCACGCTCGGGAGCTTGCGGCATCGCTCGCACGATATACAGTTGCTCACGAAAGTATTTGAACGCGAGCGTTTGCATCACTTAACACGCGAAATATCTATCTTAATCTTGGGGGCTTGGAACGATGAAGGATCTATAGCGAGGAGGAAGTCTCGAGATTGTATCGGTCAAACTAGAAAATAATTCATCGACGGACGCAGGATGCAGTTATGGTTAATGGTACACTTGCAGGCAGTCGCGTCGGTGGACCACAAAAGTCTTTAATCTCCCTTTAAAAGAGACAAAAGTCTTTAACTCTGCCTACATATAGTCTAACGTTAACCCTGTGTACTGGGGTGCAACCAAACCCTCTGCATGCTTTCAGTGCAAAATGTAAAGATAAACCTTTGACGGTATCTCTGAAAAATTTAATTGGACATATAAAAATTCTGTATAAGTGAAAATAATATATTTAATTATTTCAATTTGTTGTGAAATTTCTAAGAGAATTTTAGAAATTTTCCATACAGCAACTTTTCGTGTACGTTTCTGTTAGTCTGGGTTGCGGTTACGCCCCTTTACGCAGAGTTGAACTCATGTTATTCAGTGTACGCAAGTTTTCTAATCTTTCCTTCAATTTTCTTCTATTTATACACAAGCTAATTGTTTAGGTTAGCTTGTTTTAAATTCACACAATTTGAAATATAGTATTAATTATTCATTTACAGACGCAATTCTCAAAAATTTTCTTGAGAACGATCCAAAATAAGATCGAAACGTTGAAATAAAGATATTGTAAAAATCTGCAAATAGTGGTTATACATAACAGTTGATCGAACCGGTGCGTCGAAATCATTAAAAAATCTTGTAAGTACCTATTAGCTTACGAAAACACCTAGTGTCGATTTATGTCAGGACAGGAAATTTTGTTGAGCTAATACCACTATTTTATACAGACTTTTTATTATTCTGTAACATTGCATTGAAAAGCGGAGCAGTGGCAGGTGCTGCCCGCACATCCGGTGCTCCTTTTTACCGCAAACACCGCAGAGCGGAGGCATGTCGGGAGCGACACAATGCGAGGTTCGTCCTTTAAGACACAGGAGGCGAGCAAATTCAGTACGTTGTAACAAAGTACGGTATCTGATACTGCTGGATTCCGTCTCGGTCGGCACTTGAACGTTTAAGCTATACACCGTGCTCGGAACAGTGTTCAGGTGGGCTGCGCGCGGTGGATCCCGGGCTCGGGACTCGGGCGGGAAAGGGATAGTAGAGGACGAGCACGGGAAAAACAAGCAATACATTCCTTATGGAAACGCGCACGTTGAATACATATGGCGGCGACGTTGAATGGAGGCGAAGGAAATTGAAAAATTTCGCGAAGGATGGAATAAATAACAGATCCGTCTGAGCTTTAAGGGATATAAATGCGTCGCGCCTCCGAGATCCTCAACGATAACAATACGACCGTTTTTACGCCGCGTGCGGTATAAACGGGGTCGGAGGAGAGGTGGCCGGGCACGGTTTTTTCTTTTCGGGATGAAATCAGTTTCTGAAAACGATTTCGTTCGCGCGGTATGCTCGAGGAATATGTTCTTCGCTCGGGGAACCTGGCTGCTACCATACATCCTCGTTTTGCTGAAATTTAATAATAACAACGGTTTTGTTGTTGGAGTCGGAGCATTAAGGACTACTATGTCGGCGGTATTTTTCGCGAGAATTGTCGTCGTGTTTCGAATATGAAGACAAAACGCGGCGCAGCATTTACGAGCGTGTACCACGCGTGTACACGTACAAATCATGAATTGTGGCGGCTCTGGAATGCAACGTGCAAACCCGACAATACGCCGGCTCCAATTAACTTGTCCCGGTTGGTGATATAGTTCACTGATATTCGGATATTTTTACTAATCATTCCGCTCGGAATTCTTGTTGCTTATTCAGTGGAGATTTAATCATCGCTTCGCTTTGAAAGCTTGCCGAAATTGAAGTCTGGATTTGAAAGCAATTTTTAACAAACACGCCCGTTATTGTCACTTACGAATTACGATGTTACTAAATATTTCTAAGATAAATTGTCCCTTAAGTACATTATCTGTAACCATTGTTTAATGTGGCATGAATGTATTAAACAAAGTCAGATGAGTATGGGATAATCTGTATATTGTTTCAGATAACAAGCACTGACTACTTTTGTGTTACTTCAAGTGTTGCATATAACTTCAGAGATAATATCTTCTTTAATGCAACAAGTTTTTAAGACAGTCTTCGAAAATAGTATTTTATTTAAGTGATACTAAATATAGTGGGACGAAGGAGTCTGTGTAGCTCGAACGATGAAAGTTTTAAGTACTTTGTTACATGCGAATAATCGTGCTTAATCTAGAAATTAACATCTTTTGCCTGTATTATCGTTCTTGTGTTATGGTACAGTTTCCTTCTCCAATTTAAATAACGGTTAAATTTTGGTTTTGAAAAAGATTATAGTAGTTCTTACTTGACGCTTGGTAGTACTACTAAAATAAACATCGTTTACTCGTTTTCCATGTAAAATATGATTTTATAAATTCTTTAAAAATATTATCTATCTGTAACTCGAATTCGACAATCAGGTCGATGTACGCAATTACCGAGGCATACATATAATAACTTGACTATAACAGTAGGGACCGCTTTTCAGTATCGTGGCTTTGCTGAAGTATTCATTGGTTTCCGTGGCCCAAGCTAAAACAGTAATTACTATTGAGATATTTAAAGCTGTCTGTACTCTCTACCATAAATGATTTCTCTACTCCTGATACTGTAAATGCATCCCAGGCCATTATATGGTCATTGCTGTGTTTAATGGATGTAGAATATTCAATGTGTGCATCTATGTACTTTTGTAACTAACCAGAGTGTTCCAGGCGAACAGAAATGAATCATTAATCTACGATTCTGCGATAAAGTTTCTTCGTGTTTTCTAATCGTTCGGCAATTTATCTATTTGCTCGTTATCTACAATTCCACAAGGCTAATTTCAATTAGCTGCAATCCTTAAAACGAAGGAAAATGATACATATGTTCGAAGTACTTTTTGTTCATAATTTGAATGTTTCTTTTATAGTAAAACCCCTTCGAACTCTAACTTATCTCTCTCGATATATATTCAATGTATAATATATAAATATATTTTATGCATTTATGACAAAAACGGGTACATACAATTTAAAAGAGTGGAGGTATCAAAAAGATTTAAGGCCACCAGTGTATTAGTTTCACCTTAACAATGTAATCAAAAGAAGAATGAAATTTTTATTTGGCTCCTGTGTCTTGCAATCAATGCAAACGTTTTTTCTAATAATTACATACCTTCTCATTGTTACTATCACCAGGATGAACAGATTAGAAATATGAGCTGCCCCATGTACAAATTTGACATAATTTTCGCTGCCTTTGAAAGGAGAATACTTTCTGTACACCGTTTTATAATTTACGAGCCACGTGAACAATATTTTGTAGTTTTCACTCTTAAGTTAAGTTAGAAATGTGGGAGGAATGAAACACGAAGGAAATTAAGAAACAGCAAATAGTATAATAACAATGTCAACGAGATAGAGTAGTGTTTAAGAGCACAGGTGGAGATTACCGAAAGATACGAACAAATGAGCGAAAGTTATTGGAATTGCAGTACACTCGGTGGAACGCGGCTGGACACCAACGACGACGGGACCCGCGGAGAACGCGGATTTTCAGTTCATTAATAAGAACACGCACGGACTCCGTGCACACGGGCTTCATTAGTGCCCGCTCGGAAACAGTAATCTCTAATATCATCCTCGACAGGGGTTCGTCGTTATCGTCGTTTCGAGCAAAACCATATCATAGGAGCAGCGTGTCAGAGAGCTGGTGGGGTGGAGGGTGGTTGTTCGGCAACGAACCGCGAACGTGTTACGATAAAACCGGCTGTCGGAGGGGGTTGGAGAGCGAAGGAAAAAATGGGACTCTGTTGCAGGAAATATTGAAATACGGAAACAATGGGGTATCCCGTAGGATGTAACGTAGAGCCGGAGGCTCCGGTTGGCCGAGCTACAACGGTCGGCTCCGTTTCAGCTTTGACGTCGGATATACGTTTGTCGATCCCGACGCGACGGTGTTTTAGTGTGCACGTCGCCTAATGCATCGCGAGCTGCGTGGCCCGACTTGCCACGTTGCACAGCGTTGCAGTCGACCGGGCTGCTCGATTCTCCTTCTATCTGCCCGGTATATATTTCTCTGTTTCTCTCATACCCGGTTCTCCCGGCGGCCCTCTATCCGAAGACCCCTTTCGCCGCTCGCCCCGCTCGAGTCTAGTAGAGTCCTCTCTCCTCTACCGGCTCGGCTCGGTGTGGTGGTGCATGGCCGAGGATCAACGGGCGAGAAAGAGAAACACGCGAACGGTTCGGGGCGAGACGAGACGAGACGAGAGTGAGAGGCGTCTCTGACCGGTCATTCACTCGGGCCGACCGGCCCCGTAAAAACTTGCCGCTACCTTCTATGCGCTCTCCTCGTGTGTACTTTATGTTGCCCGTATACCTAAGTGTACATATGATAGATGGAGAACAGAACGGAAGGGCGCGAGAAAGAGGCCCGCCGAGAGCATCGCGGCCCGAAGATGCGCAACGAAAGGGTTGCCGGCGGGGGCGGCAAGGGAGCAGCCCGCTCGCACACCAGTTTTCGCGCGGGTTTCGTTTCGGTGCGAAACAAATCGTCCCTCTCGAACGACGACACTACAGCCCGTTGCTCCTCTTTCCCTCTGACCGCAACTGTAAGTTCGCCGCAGACAGCCCCGTCCGGCTTTGCGCTCTTCATCGTGCCCATCCGCCGCGAAAAAATATAGAGAAACGATCGCCTCGCCGCGCTGGATTTCCACCTGCACTGAATTTAGGGCCGATGCCAGCCCGCTCGATAGAATATAATGCACCCGCGCTAATCCTTTCATCCTCGCGAAACCAGACCCATTAATCCCGTTGTCCTCCGCTGTTTTTTTTTTCTACTTTTTCCTTACCCCCGATTGATACCTAGCATGCGAAATATCGGCTTGCGGTGTTTCCTCTTGCGGCTTTTTTTCAGCTCGTTTCCGCGCCCGCGGCCGAAGTGCTGGATCATCCTCTATTTTCTATCGCGATATTTTGAATACCGCTGGGTATCTATGGACGCGCGCGAGCGCATGATGGATGCGGAACTCGCGTGACCAGGACTAATTTTGGGGTATCGTTATTTGGTGATAGAATCTTTGTAGTTCTTTCGTTCCCGGCAATTGAGAGCCCTGCTTTCTTGTTTTTCTCGGCTGTGCTGAATCGAAAGTGATATTCCTCTGCGCGGAATTCACGGAGTTCAAACTTTGTTCATACATTGGCGATCTGAATTATAGGATTACTAGAATGGAACACCTATGCGGTATGAGCTTCATGGAATAATATAGTTTTCAAAATATCGAACTTTTTTGCTGCGTTATTGCACTTTGAACGCAAGTGAATTCACCGTGTGATGGATTCAAATACGTGTGTTTGGATCCTCTGCGAAATCGACCACATTTTTATGCATAATATCGTGTTATTAATACACTAGTATCGATCGTGCACTCACCACGTGATGCATCTTCTTATGTTAGTCTAATTCCAACGGCACACTTGCCATTCAAAATGCAATAAAACAACAACGATAAATCGAAGATTGAATTTTATGAGGTCGCTCTAACGGTGAGACGTCACTTTCTTAACAACTAAAAATGGAAAAACTATGTAGTAGTAAATTCGCAAAGTTTTAAAGAAAAAGCAACATTCGTTTAGGACCACCACTTAGGAATACTTAGGAAAATGAAAATAGGGAAATTATAATAAAGCAGACACCAGTAGTTTTATTCCAAGTTATTCACTGATTCTTTAATTTTTATTGTTTATTTACAAGGATACTTCATAGGATTTATTTGATTTTTCGCAGTGAATGGGATAATACACGCAAGTATATAACAATAATCAATAATAAGAAAGACTTGCACAGTGGATTTTTATTTTAGAAATTCAGTAGTATCACAGAAGATGAAGTTCGCAAGCGTTTAATCCCGCGATGACCTTCGAAAGCCACGCTGAAGTTCCGAAACTCTCGGTTTCTAAACAGGAATTTAGCGCTGTCTGTTACACGCTCTTGCACAAACCAGAATATTTTGAAAACACTTGAGATTCGTGTCGTTTGCATCTGTTCCCGAGATATTAAGTTCCAAAGTTGACATACCGCCAGCATACGAATTACTGGATGTGCACTGCGGGAAGATTGCTTAGTCGGACTTTGTGTATCTTCGTGGGGTCCTACACTGGGTCGATTCGTTACCCCTGTGGCAATTAACGATTCAAAACCTTGGAACAAGTGATGTCTAAGTTCTTGGTCGTTCGATTCGCGTTTTAAATTGATCCAATCCGAAAATACGAGCATTGTTTTAAATATATTAACTACAAAAATATTTAACCAGTTAACCGTGGCGACCTCTTTTCGATGATGCCAGTGCATACGGGGATGCATGAATCCATCTGAAATTATTTATACTCTCTTTATTTGTTCGTTTTATTTCGTCTCGACCTCCCCAAATATTCTAAACATATTAAAATTTACTAATATATTAGATGATTGCACAAGTTCGTGCTCGATTTGAAAATAAAATTCTTCATTAATCAATTATACCAAAAAACTTCATTAATCAATTATACATATAGTCACTATTCTTTTCTAATTGTAGAAAATTTAACCATATTTTAATTTTAGTTTAACCAATCTGTAATCAAATCTTTAACCAATCTTTAGAATTTAACTAGAATTTTATTTTCAAATCAGGCACGAACTTATGCAATCATCTGATATTTTAGTTTCTTCTAAAATTACAATATAAACAGCCAATGGTAACTAAATTTTACGCATGACGAATATACTCGTCATGACACTTCTTCTTGACGAGTATACTCGTCAATCACAGCGAACTAAAACCGTCATCACATGTATGTAAACACGCTTCCCTTAGTATCCTGGTCCTTCGTTAGGAACATTCTATCAAGTCTTTTATATCGTGAAAATGGGATAACCTGTACGAATATCAAATAATAAACATTAGCAAAAATAGACCACCTATTCCGAACGCTGTTCCCACATCAGTTTCCAGAGGATATGTTTTATCATTTCACAAGTCCAGTTTGACATTTCCACTGATACCAATTCGGTACTGGTTTAAAGAGTTTCTATCTTACCCCGAACTGTCATCGTGGACCAGCTGTGGCAAATATAGAAGAACTCTGAACTGTTGAGATCTATACTGGCCACGATTAATAAACACGAACATCTTAAAAGCTTCTTCTCTGGGAAAATATAGATCTTTCTATTGTGTATGTATATGTATCATTTCTGACGTAAGCAAGTGTTCAAATTTAACGACCCATAACAAGATTTCCTGTATGTCCGGAACTGTATAGAACGTTTAATTAGAGACATACAGAGCCGTCCACGATCACAATGTGGGAATAAGCGCCATTACAGTTTTATTGGCGAACCGCAAAATTAAAACTTCATATTACTGAATTGTTCGACTTTTTTTTAGGATTGCACGAACACTTGTTAACACGTCAACTTTCGCCCCGATATCCACAGAAGATTTTCGCGAACTTCTCACACCTCAACGATCCTAATAAAATTGTTTTATACGACGTATTTATTTATTTATTTATTATGGGATTCTATAATGAATAGTTCTGAACAGATTTTAGTTTTTTGTTTATTTAGAGCTATTTTAATAGAAAAAAACACTAAATGTACATTGATACACTCTTTCCGATTTGTTAAAATTATTAAAGAAAAAAAAGTTCTATTTGACTCTTGTTAGTTACTTGTTAGTTTCATTTTACATAAAAATAGAAACAGCAGCTCGTTGAGCATCACAAAACAATGATGTTGTTTTAATTTACAAAAAAAAACACTAAACGTACATTAATATACTCTTTCCGACTTGTTAAAATTATTCAAGAGAGAAAGTTCTATTTGGCTCTTGTTAGTTTCATTTTACGTAAAAATAGAAACAGCAGCTCGTTCAGCATCACAAAACAATGATGTTGTTTTAATTTCCAAAAAGCACTAAACGTACATTAATATACTCTTTCCGACTTGTTAAAATTATTCAAGAGAGAAAGTTCTATTTGGCTCTTGTTAGTTTCATTTTACGTAAAAATAGAGACTGCAGCTCGTTGAGCATCACACAGCAATAAAAAACAATACAGCAAGACTAAATTAAGACATTAAGACTGCAAGGAAGGTCTGCAAATTTTGTCTGCAAATAGTGAAACTATTCAAGGAGAACAAAATGATTAATTCATCCTGTATAATTTGATCCTACGCCATAATTGGCGACGGAATAATTCCTGCAGGTCTCCGCGGAATAAATCACGACGCGAGGGGTTAATTAAGCATTCGTTCGAACGTAGTGCACAATATTTGAAACGAAAAAGTCTGGGTGAAAAGCGCGAACAGGGTTGTTGATTAGGAAAAATGTTAAGCGGGTTCGCACGCCATAAATCGTGGTGTCGACCCGCTCGGCGATCAGTCGGACGCGGACGGCGCGCCACCGTAAAATAAAATTGACGAGAGCAATTTACATGGTCGTCCACTTGATTTTTCGCAGATATTTCGACTCGAGACAAATCGTTCCGGTAGCACGCCATGGCGCCGCCGCGCTGGCTCTTTCGTTTCCTACGTAACCATAAGCCCGGCCAGACGGACCGAACGACGTTCCTCGAAAAAAATACGGCGCTCGTTCGATACCGCAGTAAATTTCCGCGCGTTGAGGTCGAGGACGCACACCGGAGCTATATGGTAATAAGGCGCCGAACCAAAGTAAATCTTGTCGCCCCGCGTTTCCTTATTTTTCCGGCGCGAAGATGGATTTCAAGACTGATTAATATCAGAGCTTGCGGCTCTTTTCGAGCTTAGCAATTCAAATCGATTGGGCCACACCACCTGGCTGTTTCTTATCTTGCGCTGCGCCCTTTTTTTTAGGCGATCGCTCCAATCTGATTCCTTGCTGTACTTATCGATTTAGCATCCTCGTGACGATCCCTTTTATCGGGTAATTACGGTTATAGAAGTAAATCAATGGAGCATTCTTATGCCAATCTTTGAACGAATTCAATTGTTTTTGCAGTTTCGTCGAAGGTTCGAGTTCTTTTGATTCGAGTTGTAGAGATAAAATACATAAGTTATCACTAGACTGCGGATCTTTATGCAAAAAAAAAAATGTATGCATTGATTGCGGGACACAGGACCCAAATCAAAAATTGATTTCGATGAAATTTTCAGCATGTGTTGTATAACTAACATAGATCTAGAAAACATATATATTTTAAATTTTCATCGAGGGCCCACAAATGAAAAAAGTTTTAAAAAATCCCTTTTTTATTTTTGCATGTAACCTTGTAAATTATAATTTTTGGAATATCTTTTCTGCATATCATTTCGTAAACCAATGCTTCTAATTGATTATAAAAAATCAGGTCGTTTGGTAGAATTAGGTAAAAAAGTTATTAGTTTTTAAAGGGTGTGCGAATACTTTGTACGCCCACTGTATATATTTATAAAAGACTCAAGTCGTTTGAACCAATTTTAGATAAGTTATTCTGTGTATATAAATTTTAGAATCACTGTCGTTCACAATACATACTCTTAGCCGAGTGAGTTCCCTAAGGTAACAGCTAAGATGTTTGATAACATTGATGAATCTCTGAAAAACTTGCAACTTTTTTAAAGGAGCAAACGTTATGAACAAGAAGCACGTAATTTCATTGTTTTTCGAAAAGCATGATGAGCGAGAAACTCAAGCTTGATATACCAAGCAAGATGAATTATTGCTCCTCGCGAAGAATGTTCTCGCGTTCAGTGAAAAATTTGTTTGGAGTGTCTAGGAACGGGCGTTCTCGGGATTACAATAATAAATCGCGAAGCTGTGAAATCTCCGCGAGCTCCGTCAAATTGAATAGAAATCGCGGTAACGCGGGCAAGGCGGCCGGCTTTCGCTCTCGGAATTAACGTTAATTAGAGTGAATATTATCCGAGGGTCTGTTTGGTCGCACGGGGCTCTGTTTGTCGTGAAAATAACCGGTTCAAAGCGAAACAATTTGCATTATCGCGCGAAACATGTTTTCCGCTGGTATTTCGGCGCTAGACAAATTGTCCCAGTCGAACAGCGACACCATCCTCTGCGTATTCATGAGTCCGGCGGACAGGTCGGCCGGCTTGACAATTTGTAATGAAAAATTGCTAGGACCGTCTACCCCGACACTCGACGATGATTTTTCGCGCGAGACGTGCCAGAACAATGTTGCAATCGTGGCAGTCCGACGGCGGTCGGTGATATATAACGGATGGGAGAAGCCTTCGTATGTCATCTTCTCACACTGCTCGATTGTTCTAGCTATATAAAGTGTGTCACCCAACTGATCGTTGGACTCGACAGCAGCTGGATCTATTCGAAAAAAAAAACACGACGACACTACGGAATTTTTCTCATCTTGATCCTCGTATTTTAAGCAATCAATCATCAAAGTATATATTCATTTTAAGCTCACTCTTCTTAACATGCACGCGACGAACTATTTATTGATTACTCGGCTGCGAATATTTATGCGAAATAAAAATCGTTTGCGTTGATTGCAAGTCGTAGGAACCAAACAGGAATTTATTTCTATCTTTAGTGGTTTTATTAAGTTGCAAGAAATGTATTCATACTCTCAGAATCTTGCAATATTTTTAATATTTGAAATTACACCCATCCATCTTTGCCGTAAGTGCATAAAATCCGCAGTCTAGTTTGTGTGCAGTGAAATATAAAAAATCTAAGCATATTGTAAAAAGACTATTGCGAATGAAATGATTTTTTATTATGCTACTGCTTCTCCCACAATCAATGCAGAATATTCCTATTTTGCATAAACATCCGTAGTTTAATAATTGTATATTGTAAAACATGTGTTCTTCGCGTTTATTCGACAAGTTTTACGGAATTTTGAAATATCCATTGTGCAAATTATTAGTAGATGTACGTATCTGGTTCGAGAAATGATGAAGTATTTTGCATTTTGATTACTTCGTAATTGTTTCAAACGGTGATCGGCTATCACAGTTTATTTAGAATAGTGTAGCTTACTTCAAGAATTAATATTTCTTCATAAAGGGAAAAAATTCCGCTCGGTTTTAAGATCAGAAAGTAATATCGAACAATAAGCTATCGCCGAAGTTGCGATGAATAAACGCGATTAAAGCCATTGAAAATGCAAAGTTTCAATCGAGCCCGAGTTGCCCGGAAAAATTGAAAAATTTACATAATTTCCGGCGATGAATTTCCTTTAATTCAACCACGTACTACCATTCGCTCCCCCGTCGCGCCTCTTTCCCAAGCAATAAAAGGCTTATCAATTTCCGTTGACTCGATGGACGTCAAGAATGTACGCTCTAAATAAATTTTCCTTTCGAATGATAAAACGATCGCTCTGACTGACAGCTATGGTCGTTGTTCGATTTCAAATAAGTTTTGTTGATCAGATTATTCCGAAGCTTTCGCCTGACCGATTTCAAACTTATGATTTGCGAAAGTAGAGGCTCTCAGCTTTAAAATGTGTCCAAATTTCTTATTGTATGTTATTGTAATTTCTTATTGTCCTTTATTCACACTAATTTACAATTTCATTTGTTATATAATGATTATCTGTCTGGTTCCTTCAGTCACTATTTCTTTAGGGGTTGCTCATCGAAGGGTAGTTTTGCATTCTGGCAACTTCATATTGAACACACCGCCATAACAAGTTATTCTATGAAGACTAACAAATAACGAAAACGATTTTTATTAGTCGTTCGGCTCTTGCAATTGATGCTGACCATTTTTATTTCGTATAAGTATTTAAAAGACATTTAATTTCACTTTGAATACACTGAATCATCTACCTTCAGATGGTTATACCTGATCAGATAATGACCTGTGATGAGCAACATAATTAAATTTCAAATTTTTAAAGGATTGTTATTTCGTAGAAAAAACATATTTTCAAAATATTGAAGTTTTTGCCATAAAGTGTCGCTTTCCAGACCATCGTCCCGCGACTCAATTGTCGTTCGTTAATTTAATAATCATCAGATTGGAGCTGCTAAATTGCATCTCGTAATTTACAATTTTGGAGGCGGCACGTACGCGTGCTTACAAAATTATTGGACATGCTGTTTATCCCGGTTGTTAATTTGATTGTGGAGCCTCCTTCCTCGAGTATAGGGTAATTAATTAATTGATCGATAGCTTCGACGAGATATAAATTTAATTAGTCATTTTCAAGAGAAAAGTTCTATGTGTTCGGTAATTTGTTACTTCGACATTTACGTGACGTTCATACTTGACAATATAAAAACCTGGAGATTTTTCAGAACTTTTCAAAACAAATTTTATGAATACGTGAATTTCCAATTTTTTTTTGCTGTAGTTCTCTCTCTCCCTCTCTCTCCCAATTTTGAAAAAATATAAAGAAATCTTTTGTGGATAAAAACAGCAATTGTAGCCAGCGTCATGATGGTTTGGAAAGAACTGTCTGCAAGTAACATGTGTTCATGGCTGTCGCAAAAGTCTGCCACTGTGGTTGTTTGAAATGCAAAAATCAAAAAACATTTTTGGACAGTGCGCGTGAAGCTGTTGTCTCAAGTAAAGCAAACAAAATAATACTAAATTCTGCAAACGCCGACTTGTTTCAGCATTTGTTTAAAGAATAACATCATTAACGTTTCATGTACGTCATATTTGATTTTTTGAATCTGCCAAAGTAAAGAAGCTCCTTAAATATTTATAAGTTTGTTCTGGAAATATAGTAGCATAACCCGGAAGCGAATAATGCCGTGCATAAAAAATGAAATGTACGAGTGAAATTTTTTCTATGAAATTTTATTTTACTGTGTATTCCTCATGAATACCAGGTAATGATGCCTGCATCGCGTACGTTTCTTTCCCCTTGAGGAGCGTCACTCTTTTTTTCTGTGCTACGTAAGACAATCTGCATATCACAAGGAAATATCGAGTTTCATTATATTCTTCATCGTATTTCTCGATAAAAATATTTCTGTAACTGTAAATGTGATCCTTGGCGTGCATATGAATAATGAATGTACTTCAACTTGAAGCATTAAGTCTTTAAAAATTACCAACAGTGCAGAGAAATTGCTTTGCCACTTCATTTCCACTTGTACGTTTGCTGAGTTCCAATTAAAAAAATGTCAAGCAAATTGCATAAGAATATTAAAAATAAGACATTATGTAAAATACTGTTTCTAGTATTTTCTCTGCAATTATCGAACAAACTTTTTTCACATAATGTAGTAAACTAATTGTTCTAACTTCTCAAGAAAAAAAAACAAAAAAAAATAATCAAAGTCATATAGTCCAATATTTAACCCTTTGCTTTAATTCGAAAATTAAACATTTCTTCCGACCAAGGATATTTCCATTCCCTATGATTTTTTAAATTTTATGGATACGAAAGTGTTATAATACCTCATACGATACCTAAATATTTAGTAATTGATTAGATACCGACACATTAAATAATGTAAACAATTTTTACTGGTGCCTCTCTTTTAGAGTCACCATTCGAGTGCTAAGGGTTAAGAAAGTTATCGTCTTTTTAAGTGTCCGAATATTAATGGGAGTTGCTGTAAGTACTGTGATGAGATGACAAGAAGGTCCTCGGAACAAGACTTGTGTCCCTACTCTACGTTCCCCTTCTACGACGCTACCCCCCCCCCCCCCAGGCTTCCGCTGCGGCACAGTCACGTGACGCGTCCCGCCCAAATTCGTGCCCCCTCCCTGGCGACACTTCTGCCAAGAACCTTCTTGTTATCTCACCACAACACGTGGCGCTTACGATGAACGGTGTTAACTTCAACAACGTACTAAATAAAAATTAAATACATATATTATTTGCGCAAGCTTACAAGCGAAGGTCGTTTCATGTACGAAGATATTAAAGAATCTTCTAAAATGGAATATCCATTAGTCAGCAATTATTTACATGAATAATAATGGCCAGAGGCTACAAGGTAAATATTATGTCGGTGTGTGTAACTCATCCGAAACATTCTCGCTATCAAAGCCGGTTTCTCTGCAACGTCCAACTTCTTTTCCTTATTTCGTGGATCCGACATTCATAAGTGCCCGGAAAGGAAAAGCCAGACCGAGTTTCCATTCCGGTGGAACATCTTGAATGATATTCCCTCGATCCGACAGCAACTCCTGCACCCCCGCGAGACACTAAACTTCCGTGAAATAAAATACAAAAGTTTCTTCGAGACGTAATCCTTTCCGACAGTGACGACCGTCGCGACGCTTTCCTAAAGCGCGAGAACGTTTTCACGCGACACAACGCGACGCGACGTCCACTTCATTACCAACTATGAAGCTCGGTTGAAGAGCGTCATCCGCCTAATCATTGGCTGCAACGACAGCTGCTTCACCGAGCAGCTGATTTCCGAAATGTTACGCGAACACGAACATATTTTCAAGGTTTACGGCTGGTATTGTCAAACTCGTTTACCACCGAGAGCCTCATTAAGTATTACAAATTAATTCGGTGGCCAATAAATATTAAGAAGACTCGAAATAAAGAAGGAACACATAGAAATTGTGTCTTTTATTATATTAACATTGCGGTTACACATACATATAATTAATTTGTTCTTTCACGATCGTAAATATTCGATAAGAGTGAATATGCTCACAGCGCACAGTTTCGATCAGATGAAAAGACAAAGCAAATTTGCAAAATTTAACCTCTACGTTTCGATCCGGGTTTGGATCATTCTCAAGAGTATGCGTCTGAAAATATATATGGAATTAATATCTTTGTTATTTAACACGGAAAAGAACACTGTTGATAAAAGAACCCTTAAGACACCTACTTGCTATGTATAAAGAATTTTAGAACTTTGAATTAATGGAACTAAATTCCATGCTGGTCTAAATTGAACTGATCTATTGACCGTTATGAAGAGCAACCACAACAAATATTGGAACGACGCATTTGACATTCAGCCAATCATATACAATGATCGACAAGCTGTTGAATCGATACTTGGCGGTAAATTCAAAATTGAACGAGTGCGGTACCCGACAGAACACATCCATTTGAATACCATTTATGAACATGGTAAGTATGGTGAGAATTGACATTCAAAGGTTTAGACCAACTATGTTATAAACATCAGATGTTTATAGGTGGAAGAGAGAACAATACTTCGTAAATGATTGGAAACTTCATCATAAATACATTACTGGTTTAGTAATGTTTGCGTAATATTCATGAATCTTTGGGGTTTCGTACCTAAGATTTACGCTACGTTGTTTAATCATGTGAACTGTTTCCAGAAGTAATCTTTGCATTAAATTGGGTTCTCTGTCCAAGATTTTTGCATTTTCAAAATCAAAAGTGTGGTCAAACTCAAATGAATGCTTCGTCAAAGCGGTGTGTTGTGTTGGGGGCAAAAAAATATTTTTCTTATGTTCTTTAATTCTTGTGTCTAAATGTCTTCATTCTAAACTTTTCCGTGTTAAATAACAAAGATATTAATTCCATATATATTTTCAGACGCATACTCTTGAGAATGATCCAAACCCGGATCGAAACGTAGAGGTTAAATTTTGCAAATTTGCTTTGTCTTTTCATCTGATCGAAACTGTGCGCTGTGAGCATATTCACTCTTATCATACATATAATATTACAAGTCGTTTGGTCCATCCATAAAAAAGTTATTCTGATTTAAAGTGTGTGTGTGTGTGTGTGATCAGTGTTGCTTCGTAACTGTACACAGGGTTGTATGTAGTTACATGTTAATACCGACGTTAATCTCGAATAACAAACTCCTCGGTGGATCAAAGGACACCGCGCAGCAACGAGGCGAGATCTGTAATTAACCATGTTATATTTGTTCAATTAATCGTCCGAAGGAATCGAATATTTTCTGGTCTATTAAAGAGGTTCCCGGGGACTCGAAACTTGGCGGGAAGTTCCCCGAAGGAATTCGGTCCACTTTAATATAAGAAGGTATCATTACCGGGAACGTCTGAAAGGATTAGTGGTCTGAAAAGTGTCTTCATTATACTTACGCCGAGTCGATATTTCACAAGGTCATAATGCCGGAGACGGCGATTACTTTTTCCGATTTCCTCCTTTAGTTGCATAGATAATCGCTTCCTTCGCGTCGGTAGACCTCCCCGCATCGAGGGAAGAAAACCTCGTGCCGCAGAATTGTCTTCATCATGCACGCAATTTTATTTTACTGGACTTTCTCGGTTGGAATTCTGCTATTAACGTCCGTCGAGGCTACTCTCGAAACTCCTCTTTTCGTCGAGGAAATAGGTTACGTGCCGTGGATGCGTACGCACACTTTTATCCAATTTACAAAAACGTTCGTTTAAAAAAGTAGAAATATGTATACATTTTAGAATGACTTGGTATCAAATTTTACTGAAATCTTATTCCATTAGTGCTTTGTCTATGATTATTTCTGTTACCAATGTATGAAACGTACAGTTGTCACATGTGTACTTTTACTAAAATGCTTATAATAATATTAGAATTACATACATCAAAGATTTCGAACATCTAATAAAATAAGGTGACATTACTCTTTTCGTTTCAATACATTTTTATTCTTCAAACTAAACTGATTTTTTCGCCTTCAAGGACACTTCAAGGCCATAATGTATAGGTTATTGAACTCACATGATATATGAGCGTTAATATGCAAAAGAAGGGTAAGCTTAAATAAACGAAAAAATACAAATTGATATAAACATCTTACAGATTGCAGCTGTACCATTAAAAGACCATAAAAACTTGTGTATCACCATTTAAACTTACAAGTTGTACTATTTGAATTTTTCGATCGAATGAATCTTTCTTTTTTAATCAAAATTACGATCATCTGAAAAATTGTCAATATTACGTGACCTCGCGTCGAACGAAACGATATATCAAACAATTCATAAAATGCAATAAAATTCGCCGCAGCGAATCGAATTTGAATCACAAAATGAGCGATTGAATTACAGAAATGTCTAAATCGATATTTCGTGGTTGGTCGCTGATGGTTTTCCAATGAACGGCGAGACGCGGGGGGGCTACAGATCGTTACGAGAAGGAGAAAGGCGAAGGTTGAACGTCGCCGAAAATGTGCATTTTTCCGGTAGAATTAAGGCGAAACAGGGATTGTTTACCGCACCTGCTACGACTAAAACTTGCTGACTAACTTCCCGTTCTCCATCCGCTTCCCACCGGTATCCCTCCCCGTGGCTGTTCTTTTTTCATTTTAAGGAACTAGCTCAATCCGCAGAGTGGTTTCCGCTCTTGGCCACTCGAGTTTTCGCTGGTCGTCTGGCTCCAGAAAAATTGTTCCTTTCCATCGTCTTCTTCATCTGCAATAAAACGTGTCCTTCGCTCGCACACGCACGCACGCCTATCCAAGGTTTAATGCAGGAAAAAAGCCTTTCAAGAATTCACTTGATATTTTACGAGCACGAAGCTACAGGCTGCAAGGTTCCATGATTCATGGAGGTATCCGACACCAAGAAATCTTATTTCTGTTCTTATTTCTCAACCGAAGTCAATTTCTCTTATTTCAACAGAGCCCGTTGGTTTTTATCATTAAACAAACAAACTTTATACCGTGCAAATATTTCTCCGTGTGCTCCTGTGTTGTGTTCATTACGTGATTACGTTTTTACAAATTGTCTGTAAACGATATGAAAGGGACCAAATGGTACAGGTCTTTTCGGCGTATGCATGCGCGAATGATTCACTTTGCAGTCAGCCATTTTCATCTGTCGAGACTGAAAATCGATTTTTCAAAAATGAAAGCTTCAATTCGGAGAACATTTCTCAAAACTTTCTCTGTGAGACAATATAATTGTATGACTCGCTGCTTTACAATATTTAACCCTGTTCAGTGATGTGTTTGTGTCTCGTGAATTAAATGATTCAATCAAATAAAAGTTATTGTTCTTATGCAATATACAATATACTGTGTTTATATATTTCTGTCAGGCAATAGCGATTGTAGCAAGTTTCAAATTGTAAAGAATAAGGGAAATAAATGTCCAGCTTCATTCTCGGCGGTGCGAAATGCATCTATCATGTCGGACAATGAAAACTCGTTAAGGGCCATTTTCAAATTTTGTTTGACAGATTTTCTTAACGAATATTTTCTCTTTTTAAGCACGAGTATTTTATATTCCCAATATAATACTATACTATAGTTCTAAAGGAATGGTCACTGAATGAGGTTATAATGATACAATAAAAGAATTACGAAACGGAAGGTAGCGAATTTAGTTGTAATTATTAAATCATCATGCAAAATACAAATTGTTTGCATAAATTGTTTTAGTAAATTTTAATCCTTCCGCTGTTTTAACTTACACGTACCCATTTTTGTCGTAAATGTATCATTTATGTTGTTACGTAGTTATGACAGTACTCCAGGTATCTACTTCCAACCGGCTGTTAACACTTTTCCACGTTTTCTACTCCAATTACTATTCTCCGAATATTTTTACACGGATTTACATTCACAGCGCACACCCAGAAAGTTTTCAAAGAATTTGAATTTATCGAATACCGTAAAAAACGTTTGTATTTTCGTGTTTTTTATCGACGTAGCTAAACAAGGAAACGAAAAATGATGGAAAAGTGTTGGTAAAAGTGTTGGTGAACGCGAACGACACGTTAACTCATCTTCCCCGATTGGATTACGGGAAGATCGACGAAGATAAAGGATTAGAGGTAGCCCGTGGCATTGGAATGTCACAATTTTGTCGAGGATATTCCTCTTCATTTTCATCCTTTGTGTCCGAAAATCGTTCGATGCAGCAGGGATACCGATCGAATCGATAACCAATGACTGTTGAACACCGAAGCGTGCGTAGCCATTCATAGTCGCAGACGGATTCTTCATCAAAGTTCAATTTAGCTGAAACGCTGTGCGTCCATATTTCCTTCCGGTTGCACATATTTTTTTTCCTCCTGCCGGATCCAACGATTTATATTTCGACACGCGTCCCTCTTTCTGCAGTGATCTCGATGGAAACAGGTCGCGTTTCTTTCACGGGAACCGCACACGTTCGGATTTCTGCCGCGTAAGAGAAATGCGCCTTAATTCTGCTCCCTCCGCTTAGATACGGCATATTGTGTTTGTATAAGCTAGACGAATGCAAAGCGATTATCCAACGGAGCCGGAGGAAGGGTCGGCACCGTAGATCACGAACAGAAAATCTTTAATCCTTGCCGCAGCTCGCTGACCTGACGGATACGCGCAGAATATTTTCATAATTGTTTTACTCCGTCAGAGAACCCATTTACATAGTGACAATAGTGTCACTGTTGTTGTATTCGTGCAATAAATGACAATACGGAAAAGTATATTTTTCTATGTTGATCACAGTTTCCAGTGTTTTTATCTGCGAGATACTTAGACATGTAAACCAGTTTCGCTGGTACGACTCGCACTATAAGACACATTACACGGCGTATTACGGTGAAAGTCGCGGCACATCATTATTGTTCGTCTTCAGCCGTGCTCGACTAGCGTTTGTGGCCGAGAAATTATGCGATTGCCAGGCGACGGCAATCAAACTTCGAAATTGATCGTTTCGGAAACGAAGCGATTAAAGCAACGCTCGCGCAGCCAGATTACGCGCTACATTCACACCGAGAACGATCGTGTGCGCTTGAAATTCGTCGACAGGACACAGAATCTGGCGAACATGAAACCGCCGGAACCGCCGAAGCCTGGGCCACGTTTTGCACAAAACGAATCGTTGCTACCGAGCGTTCCGAACGTCAGGCTTATTGTTCGGCCGGCCATAAGTCCGACAGGACCGTGCCAGGACCGTCTGGCGCGCCTTTACAATCGTCCGCCGGGAAAAAAGCTGCGTTCGATTTGATTTGGCCCGGTCCTGACTGATTGTGCCTTGCGAAAACAGAATTCGGTAAGAGCGAGCGAGGGTCTGGTTAGATCACGGATAAAGTCCGGCTTCGAGAAAAATGAAGATATCCGTCGGATAGCTAGATACTCCAAATAGATACGATTCCGGTGGATCAACGGAGCTGCGGAGTTCCCGAGGCACGGTATCGGCGATAGTGTCATCGCTGGCTCGGCCCTGTCCACGTCTCTCATTCCGCCATCTTTCCTTTCAGTTTCTCGTTCATCTGGCACCTGGTTCGTTGCTCCATTCCGCGAAGCTACTCCATAGCGCATAATGGCGGGATATCGAAGCTAGAGGCGGACGAAGCGGGGAACGAAGGGGCACCGAGAAGAAAGATTACGCTCCGTCGACTTGGCTCGTTGTAGCTGATTGCGGTTCGACCTAACGGAAGCTCGATTCGAGTTAATACCGTCGCGATAACGTCACGACCTCTTCTAGGATCTCTCTTTCTATCAGCGAGGACCAAGCGCTGGAGAGAGGACTGGCTGGGCTCGGTCTCTCCTACCCTCCCGTCTCTTCAATTCTATTACTCTTTAACCGTCTTTTTCCCCACTCACGGTTGTTTCGTTTGTTCTTCCTCATTTTCTTCATCCGCGAGCCATCATTCTCCTCCTCGTTCCTTACCTTTAGCCCTCGGTATTTCTCACGGCATCCGGTTTCTTCTGTTCCGTTTCGTTTCGTTTCGTTTCGTTCGGCTTCGGCCACGGTTTCTCTGTGCCGCGTTCATTGGATCCTCTCCTTTTCCCGTCGGTCGATCGTTCCGCCTTCAAGGGTCGTTCCTCCATCCTATCCCCGCGATTGGGGCGAGTCTCCATTCTGGTCAGACCGATCGATCCGGGGAGAGGAGGTTTAACCGATGAACGACCAACGAAAAGTTTGCCCCGCTTGCTCGCGCGCGAGCGGGGGACGATCGTCGTCGAGTGATCGCCAGCGGCAGCAATTCGGCAAGGAATCGTGAACGGACGAATCAGGACGACTGACGAGTACCGCTTCTTGCGAGATCGGTGCTTTTCACGAGCAACCATTCGAGACGCGGTGCTACCAGCGCGACGCGATCCAACGCGATCCTGTCCGATGCGCTCACAACGACTGATACGCCGCGGGCAGACGCGCGATTATTTACTCGAACCTTTGATCGATCCCGTATAATCAACCACGGCTCCTCCGGCGACGTTTGAACAAAAATTTATGTACACCGTTTGTACCACCCCCGGTGTCCTTTTGTCGGTGTCGCACACCACCGCTCGCTACGCTACCCAACCCATCTTTAAGCGGTGTTTGAAGCTAGTCAGACGTCCGTCACGCCTTTTTTCTAATGTCGTTTCAATTTGAAGACAATCTGAAATGTCTCCCTTTTTCAAAATGCGTCTAGTTGTTACCTGTCTTTATACACTGATTTGCAAATTATGCATTTTGCATTATCGTCAGCTTGTGTAACAAATAAAAGATCGAGCTTGGCATGTCATTTCAGAAACGTTGTATAATGTTAGTTCTCTCAAGATACCTCAAACTGTAATGTAAGTTGTCTTGAGGTTTAACACTAGGTTTACAGAGCTCTAGAAATAACTGTTTCACATTATTTGATAAACATAACAAGAATGTGTCGATCCTTTCTGGCCATTTTTCAATAATATATACCCAAAGAAGTAAATTTGGTAAATAATTCCTCAGTGAAGCATCTTTACAATTTTAATAAT
The DNA here is from genome assembly GCA_028455765.1 of Lasioglossum oenotherae. Classification (NCBI taxonomy): domain Eukaryota; kingdom Metazoa; phylum Arthropoda; class Insecta; order Hymenoptera; family Halictidae; genus Lasioglossum; species Lasioglossum oenotherae. The sequence continues at coordinate 5,785,116 of CM052291.1, read as the reverse complement.
TGCAAATTAAGGATACGAGTTCTCATTTCTCAATAATGCATGCGATGGGGTTTTTCAGTAGTCAAAAGCGCTAGATAAAAGATCAATGTAGGCCGTGATCGCCCTCAAAAGCCCAATTTTTACGTTTACGGGGCGTAATTTGCATTATTTGGCAGCGCAATTTGCATTATTCGGAAGCATACAGCTGCGTATGTCGCTATTTTCATAAAGCTGCAATAGCTCCATGCTGCCGAATAATGCAAATTACGGCTTGTAAACGTAAAAATAGAACTTCTGATGGCGATCGTGGCCTAGATTAATCTTTTACCTAGCGCTTTTGACTACTAAAAAACCCCATCTTTGCATTATCGAGACGTGAGAAACGTGTCTTCCCGTTCTAGAGGGAATTGAACGACCAAACTGTCACTCAGCACAAGTATTTTATATTAAAAAAAGGTTTAGTTATAGACTTTATTGTATAATTGATAGCTGGTAACGTGGAAAACACGCTAAAATGTGAAGGTAAAATGTGGGGATGAGTAAGCTGTCATTTTTACAGTCCGTAGTAGGATGAAAAACAAAAGTATCGTATATTTCAAAAAGTTTCAGTTATAAACTTTAATTAAATACATTTGTTTTAATTAATTAAAACAGAGTAACAATAGAAAAAATCATTAGTCGAGTTGAATCTTACAGAAAATTTTACCTCTCTCATACTACAGCCTAATAATGCGAAATACTATCATACTCCTACATCTGAAAGAACATTTGTTTGTTATCTAAAAAATTCTTCTTTATCTTTTGTTAATACTCTGGTTATTTACGCAATCAAATCTGAAAGGGCATTAGCTCGTTAATTTCCTTAATATCATCATGTTATTGTACGTATTAAGAGAAGAAGGTTAAAATTGATTAATGGACTTGTTGGTAATGTTCATTTATTGTTGAATAGAATTGAACAACTTCAGAATCTTCGTTATTAATTTCTGCTTATAACATTTGGTGTATGAATTATTCTAATGTACATTCTTACAATGACGAAGCCAATTACAAAGGAGCAACAACATAATCGAGGTACGAACTTTGTTACAGCGTATTACCTTCTCTTTACACAATAGAACAAGACCGCACCTTGCAGATCAATGTTCTCAAACTCCTTGTTATACGGTTCACACTCGACTGACTACTTGATAAATGCGAATTCTCCGCTATCGCTCACAAACACGTATGTTCCTATAAACTCCGACATCCCATAAACACAAACAGCCTTATACAAGGTGATTCTAGCTACTCGGTCGAGCTGTGTTGTAAATCAAGCCGGAGAATAATGTTTGCTAATAAAAGTGTCGTTAAACGTGTGCTCCATCTTTGAACGTACTGCCACACATCAAATAACAGATTGTTACAAAAAATGACAAGTAACAGTTTATCTGAAAATTTATGACTATTAACTAATTGTTAAAAGATACGATATTTCCTTTTATTATTTAGATATCGAATGTATTTAATTAATATCAATAAATCAAAATGATAACAAAAAGACGACTAAATTTTGTACGAATTACTTTTTCTAATAAAATAATAGCTAAGAATTATAGTATTATGAGAAAATAATAATTATTATTTTCCTATATTATTATTATTTCTCAATAGTTTCTCAATAGTATACTTCTTAGCTATTATTATTCACGAAAAAGCAATGCATATAAGTCGTCTTCTCATTATCATTTTAATTTATAGCGATGTACAGACTGAACGTACAATATTAAGAAATACCAACTGCATTGCGAACTAATTATGTTTGCCAGTATGCAGTCAACAAATTACTATTTCAAAGAGGGAACAGTCTGACAAACAAACTGGAATTATTTCATGCATTGCTGGATAACCCGCCTTCGGGATTATCAATGGAATTAGCGAAATAACTTTCTCTGTACCGTCACTCTACAAACCATTACACACAACGCGAAGCCTCCTCTGCTAAAGATCAAAATTCATACCTCGTGCACACTGCGTAATTAACTATTAGAACTAAAGCTATCCGCTGTCTGTCTCTTTGCCAAAGTATTAAATTATGTATCTACAGTTGTTAAGCAGAACTCTCTAAGTTATATGTCTTCGATTTTGAGGTATTGCAGTTGAGGATTTGAATTTCTACAAATTCATTACCAGACTGCAGGCTTTTATGGAAAATAGAATTGTCTGCATTGATTGCAAAAAATACAAACTAAATTGAATGTTACTTCTCCCCTTAATGATTTAAAAAAAAGGAAAAATCATACATTTGACATCTTCAATTTTCTAAATTTTCCAACAATTTTGAATTTCATCTACTCAATTTTATTATAAATGCATAAATTAATGATTTAAAAAAAAGGAGAAATCATACATTTGACATCTTCAATTTTCTAAATTTTCCAACAATTTTGAATTTCATCTACTCAATTTTGCTATAAATGCATAAATTCATGATTAAAAAAAAAGGAGAAATCATACATTTGACATCTTCAATTTTCTAAATTTTACAACAATTTTGAATTCCATCTACTCAATTTTATTATAAATGCATAAATTAATGATTTAAAATAAAGGAGAAATAATACATTTGACATCTTCAATTTTCTAAATTTTCCAACAATTTTGAATTTCATCTACTCAATTTTATTATAAATGCATAAATTAATGATTAAAAAAAAAGGAGAAATCATACATTCGACATCTTCAATTTTCTAAATTTTCCAACAATTTTGAACTTCATCTACTCAATTTTATTATAAATGCATAAATTAATGATTAAAAAAAAAGGAAAAATCATACATTTGACATCTTCAATTTTCTAAATTTTCCAACAATTTTGAATTTCATCTACTCAATTTTATTATAAATGCATAAATTAATGATTAAAAAAAAAGGAGGAAACATACATTTGACATCTTCACTTTTCTAAATTTTCCAACAATTTTGAATTTCATCTACTCAATTTTATTATAAATGCATAAATTAATGATTAAAAAAAAAAGGAGAAATCATACATTTGACATCTTCAATTTTCTAAATTTTCCAACAATTTTGAATTTCATCTACTCAATTTTATTATAAATGCATAAATTAATGATTTAAAAAAAGGAAAAAACATACATTTGACATCTTCAATTTTCTAAATTTTCCAACAATTTTGAATTTCATCTACTCAATTTTATTATAAATGCATAAATTAATGATTAAAAAAAAAGGAGAAAACATACATTTGACATCTTCAATTTTCTAAATTTTCCAACAATTTTGAATTTCATCTACTCAATTTTGCTATAAATGCATAAATTCATGATTTTGAAAGAGGAGAAATCATATATTGACGACTTCAATTCTTTTAATTGTCCAACAATTTTGAATTTCATCTACTCAATTTTGCTATAAATGCATAAAGATCCGCAGTCTAATCATTACACACGTAAAGGATATCAGCCACACAATGGTCATCAAAAGATAAGAAACTTAATAAAGTGATTCGGTTCTCCATTCGTTTCTGTAGTCTTTTAAAATTGATTTTCGCGGATAAAACTTGTTTTATTCACTTCCCACGCAATCTATAGGAAAGTAGATATTAAGCAACATCTCTGTGATTTATGTTATTTCATACTGAATATCAGTTGAATCTTTACTGATATCACTTACTGATGTGCTCTATTTTTGCTGTTGCAGGTATGACCTTCAGTTTCATTGTTACCTTGTACATTGGGTATGTAAGTACTAGTGTTTAATTCGTAGCGCTCTACTCCATCAATTTTTCATTTCCTGTTCGTATATCAATTGCGTGCAGTACACAATAGACTGCAGAAATATGAACGGATTTGTTTCAAGGTTATTTCACAGAGTAACATTTTATTTGTAAGTAGCGTCGAGTTGATATTTTATACCGATGAGTCACTACAGGTTTTTGGTAGAAGGCAGGAGGTGATTTTCTACATGTACAGATAAATCGAAAAAATTGAATAAAATATTTTCGTTTGTCAGTTAGGTTCGTGTGGTGTACAGTTAAATTATTTTTGTAATCAATAGGTTATTCCGTTCAGTTGCTTTTATTCATGGTGTTTGAGATAGTATGGAGAAGGCGAATTTTCTGAGAACGGTTTCACCCTTTAAACCTGAATTTCCACCGATAGAAAATACGTGTCCCTTATTTTTGGTCCTTCCACATGCAAGCTTGCAAAATTTCATCAAATTGGTGGAGGCTGGTGGGTAATGTCCCTTGCGAAAGTGGAACGTAAAGTAAACATCTTATACGAGAATATGCAGCTCTTGTGCAGTATAATCTCTGAATTATAACGGATTAAAATAAATGGCAGGAGAACCTGCATTGTGCTTTAACGCAAATTAAGCTTACATCTTAAGAGATGCTCTCTTCTAATTATTGAAAGCCGTAGCTGCTGGCTCTGTATATGGATGTAATATTCAGATAAGATTTGCCAAACAAGCTTTACCTAAATATGAACATTTATTTATCGAATATTTGTCAAGTAGAGATCAATGTTCTCACGCTAGAATAAAATGGTTTTGTAGATTAGACAGCGGAACTTCATGCAAAATAAAAATTTGATACCTCAATTGCAACAAACTGGAGTGAAGTAGAAATTTATTTTCTTTATTAGTATGTTTACTAGATTGGAAATAATATAACACAGTATTTTAACATTTTTCTGATGTTTTCACTGGTTTAAATTACACCTACTCATACTAGTGTTTGCGTTTATCTATCATTTATTATACCTAACATTTATTATACATACACCTAATATTTCAAAAGGATTAAATATTATATTCCTTTGCGCTATATTTAACAGCAATCGCGGACGTATTTTTGTATTGATTCGAAGTTTACAGAAGTTCATGCGTGCAAATAGAACTGGACTGCGAAATGGAGCGTAAATTAAATGAAATAAATTCGCTATCGGAAATCAGAATCATCGGTCGTTACAGAATTGCAAAATAATATCCATGCGCAGTGTAAAATGGATACGGTGCAAAGGGTACAAAAAAAAAAAAAAAATGGTGAATGCGAAGCCAAGAGAAAATATGAATTCGAAAGCATATAACGTATATTGCTCCTTGATTCGATTATCTAGTGAAAAATAATACGCATTAATACACAACGTGTTTTTTGATGCGATATAAATTGCAAATTATCAGACGCACGAAATTCTCATGCATTATTCAGGTACACACGATAGACGCAAACTGCAAAGAATAATTGGAGGTTATTGCTTCAAAAATTACTGTCATTCCACTGTTCCTATTACTGTTTCGTTAGAATTGTCATTAGTTGAAGATTGAACATGTAAAAATAAATACAAAAAGAAGGAATGACATTTTTTAGATCAACGCCTCATTTTCGAGAAAATCGAGTTTTAAGAACACTCAGGTTCGCGTATAGTATATCCAGGAAGTAGAATCATGACAAGACTCGATTTTCTCGAAAACAAAGCTTCTAAGGAAAAAGTTTATTCTATATTTTTTATAAACAATTAGCTCGCATACCAAATCTAGAAATTTTGCGTAAACGATCCGCAAGACGATGTAATCTGGAATTTCAAAAATTTAAACTATATATCTTTGAGTAGAAGCAGCGATTATTCCATGAAAAATAGTTTTGTGTATTAAAAGAGTCTAAAAGACGCTTTTATTATTATTATTTGTATATATTATTATTGTTCTTTCTAACTGCGTGTATCATAAATCCGTTTAAGCAAAGTGTAATTCTTAAAATTACTCAGCATCGTAATTTTATCTTGAAGTACCAAAATATTAAGATGTTAACGAATAAAACACACTTGTATCTCTTCGAAGCAAACTATAATTCACGAAATAGCCTCGGCACTAGTATCTCATTCATTTAGGATTTATACTATTCAAGAATAATATTTCGAAAGTTTCCTGCTAACTTCGCAGCTGGCACCAAATAAGGATTATGGTAACTCGACCGATTTCAGACTGAAAGTGAAGGCAGGATATTTTGAAAGTCGAGAGGGCAACGAAATGACGGGATGAATCCTATTTAACTAAGTAATAAAACATTTCGCGCGGTCCTTCGGCTGATTGATAGAACGATTACGAATGCATTTAAATGTCACGGAAATGATGTGCGCTTCGAGGCACCTCGCGGGATGATCTCTAATTCGAGAAATCACGTTGATAGTCTACTCTGCTGAAAATATGTGACTGCTTTGCCTTAATTGACTAGCTAACTCTTCAGCACAATTAGTGAACTTTGAGCGCGGATATCTCGGAAACTATACGAGATAGCGAAAAACTGAATGCAATCAATCTTATGGTACATTTTGTCAGCTTTAATTTTGTATTGAATGGTCTTATCGCTAGGACGCATAGTTTCCAAGATATAAGCGGAAAACCGAAAAAGGGGAGCTTCTACGTGCCCCCTGAACTCCGCTCACCTTCTAGGAGTGGGGACTTGTAGTATGTTTACCTCCTAACTAGTCCAAACAAAGACCCAAAGTTAAAGATTGTGTTCCTTCCATTGCCCTCTACAACTTTCCGTTGACTGAACTATGATTAAAAGCTAAAAACTGTGAAACCGGTCGTGGTACGGTTAGAGTGTGAAAACGTTATCAAAATGCAAATATTTATTCAGAAAAATCAATCCCAACAAAAACATTCTGTAAACAGGAGCCAAGTTCTTGTGGCCGTAAAAAGTTGTGAGATCAAACAAAATACGGCCAAGTTCGTTAGCTTAGAAATACCTCTTGCAATACTGCAAAAAAGCGTTTGTAAAAATTAGTTTAAAAGAACACTATTTAATTTTTAATGAATTACATGAAGGGCTGAATTATTCAAACTTGGCCGCTACCTAACACCTTTTATGGCCATTGGTTTAAAAAGTAACGGCCAAGTTTGAATAATTCAGCCCTTCATGTAATTCATTAAAAATTAAATAGTGTTCTTTTAAACTAATTTTTACAAACGCTTTTTTGCAGTATTGCAAGAGGTATTTCTAAGCTAACGAACTTGGCCGTATTTTGTTTGATCTCACAACTTTTTACGGCCACAAGAACTTGGCTCCTGTTTACAGAATGTTTTTGTTGGGATTTCATCCATTTTTGTTGAATCGAAGATTAACACTCTGACGGCGACGCCCGGATCCGTTTGCCCCCTCCGCTATAGGCGATGCTGGGTGCAGTTTCTTTTGTTTACATTAGAGCGATTGTTTTTTTCATCAGTATTTGTTGCGACCTCGAAGCTAATAAAACGTATACTTATGTACTTATATATATGTTATGCTGCTATGTTCAATCCTACGTACCTATTTCGTAATGTTTTTTTCAATACAACCCCTTTAAGGTGTAAAATTTCAAACTTTGATAATTATTCCTTTGAGTGTTTGTTATGGTGGACCTATGTACCAAATTTCAAGCTTGTAGGTCAATGGGAAGTACCCAAAAGGTTTTGATGATCCGTCAGTCAGTCAGTCAGTCAGTCAGTCAGTGACAAATTTAGCGATTTTTGAGGTCCTATATCTCGGAACCTACTAATGTTGGAACATTAATGTTTTGTCAATATTGAGACATGATAGCATTTAACAAGTGTACGAAATTACATCTCTCCATCTGCCTCCAGTGCCGAGTTATAAGCCTCTAAAAAACGGCGAAGTTGTTTCGTGTAAAAGGTGGTAGTGCAAGAACTTGGCTGGTGCACTACCGTGCACCTAGATGTTAAGATTTATACCGTCTAGCTGTTACATGGTTTGATATCTTTAATCGATGCATCAACAGAATTAATAAATTAATTAAAATTAATTAATCAAGCTGCTTTGAAATCCCTCTAATTAAAAGGTACACGTCGAATGAAATATTATCTCCTTCCATCACATTAGAAAGTGTTCAACGATGATAACGTGTCTATATTACGTGTGACAGAGCAAGCAAGAGGAGTGTGAGATAAATGAAATTAAAACAAAGTTGAAGTACAGTACGATGTAAATGAAGTTCCGCTTGCGGCTATTAACTTCGTTGTCAGCTTAACAGGTCTCGGTATTCCATTCTAATTAATAGCTGATCGAAGCTATTCTTGACTTTCATCGTTCATTTTCTTCGTACAGCTACTCAGATTTATGGGGGGTTAAGCGTCGTAACTGCAGGATAGGATTTTCACCCCTATAGTGGCCCTCATACGGGAATTGCCGCGCATATCGAGACTTTCGAGATTGACAAGCTCAGGAACCGTTACCACATATATCAAACGTCTTTCGCAGAGAAGTAGGAATGGTTCCCTTCCCACAGATTCCTTGAATGTTCTATCTTGCACTTTAATACGCCACAATGGATGCCGTGCTTCCAACGTAATTCGTATTATAATTACACGTTAAAAATAATGCGAGCCTGCAGCATTCATAAGAACATAACGGGATGGAACATTAAAATGAAAATAGAATCACGAGATGCACATTGTTGTGTCACCGCTCACATGCAACTTTCCAAGTTACTCTCAGCTCTGGAGATTTCTATTCATTAAAGTATTTATAAATTATTTTATTTTATAAAATAAATTTTAGTTCAGATATTTTCCAATTAAAACAAACATGACAAGATCAAACAAATTTTTAGTCTCGAGTTATTTCTTAGATATTTATTGCCCACTATCAGTGATGCAATAATCAAAATTTATATATAGACAGCGGGTTTTATGCATTTATGACAAAAACGAAGAGGCGTGATTTGAAAGAGTAAATTCATTGGAAGGATTAGAAAATACTCTTATATTATATTCAATCTATTAAGAACATATAAAGTAAGAAAATAAATTTCTATTTCACTGCAGGTCGTTGCAATTCAGCTGGAAAATTTTGATTTTGCATAAGGATCCTTTGATCAGTTAAGACATATACGTAATGAAAATATAAATAAGCAACTCTTTGATTGCAGAATTGTATATTCAGGCTAGAATGTATTCTCCGGTCACGTAGAAAACAATGAAAAAGTAATATAATACGAGACAAGGTAATTATTGTGTAACATTGCGAATGTACTTTGTAGAAGTTTGTAGTACATTTTTTATGAATACTTACATTAAACACGATAGCATGCAAGGAAGCAATTACATTTTCAACTCTGTTAAGGGACATGCAAGATAAGCCTCAAATAGTGCAAAAATAAAATATGATATGAAGGAGATATAGGTAAGTGTGGAATCACGGAATAAGGTTTCCTTTACGTGCTGAGTATTTCAACATTAATCTACAACACGGTAGTTATTGTTCCTTTGTATTGAAATGAAATGCAAAAGATACAAATAGTATCCAATTCGTTTTCGATATGTAGACAAGAAGTTAAAAAATATCTTTACAAACCGATAAAAATGCTATAATTATGTAACAATCTGTGATTTACGTGTAAGAAAATAAAGAGACACACATGTTCTGGGTCAATATTTGAAAACGCAAGAATTTTATGGTTCGTAGAAAACTGATAATTATCGTGTAATATTTGTAGATTTTGTAGATTGATGTACAAAATCGAAAGATATGTAATTTTGATTTCACGGCCGATGGCACAGTTTCTCGTTCGATCCAAATGAGGGAATTCCCGTTAACAATGAGAAACTACTTTTCCCTTTTCACGGCAACTGCAAGTTTTTTCGCCGTTCCGAGAAACTGTGGCTCTCCTTTAAGAGAAGCGTTAATAATCTCTTCATATGGAAAAAGAATTACTGAATCACTCACGGTACACGATCCACGCGGTATGCGTTCTAACACAGATACACCAAGACGGTCTATTTACTTTCACATTCTTTTCCGCAGGACCTTGCACGTTTCGGTTCGTCTCCTGCGTTAATCACAGCGCAGGGGCCGATAAAACACGCTAATTTTCACGGAAAGATCAACCGCCTAGAACAACACGCAATGTTTTGCAACATCAGTAGAACATTCGTGTTCGGTTTCGAAGTCCCTCGGAAAAGAATTTATAGAAATATTTTTACATTCTTCGGTTTCCGGCGTCTGGTTAACAAGTTTTATTACAGTCCGGTATAATACCAGTCTTCTATCAGACGATTGCATAAGTTCGTGCCCCACTTGAAAATAAAATTCAATGGTTAAATTGTAAAGATTGGTTAATTTAAAATTAAAAAATGGTTAAATTTTCTACAATTAGAAAAGGATGGTGACTGTATGTATAATTGATCGAAGTTGTATTCTTTAAAATTTAACCATTGAATTTTATTTTCAAATCGGGCACGAATTTACGCAATCATCTAATACTATTAATTCTATAATATTCTATAATTTTGTCGTGTAACACGAATAATGTTCATTCACTTGTCAGGTCACCTTACTACCATATTAAGTTTTGTTTGAAATTCAGCAATTTACATTCGCGTAACATTTCAACTTACTATTTAAAAGAACGAAGATATCTCAGGAGTAAAAAGTTTGTGGGACACGTTACAATATAACAAGGGCATTTCTAAGCATGTGTCGCGAGATAAATCACGCATGAATTGCAAAAATGAAATGTAGAAATCCGAGTGAATTTTTCCCGTTTCTCCGTGTCTATAATTCCGGGATAATCCTCGCCATTAAAATCTAGCGCATTGCCTGACCAGAAAATGTTTCGCAAAATTCCTCATCCACGGTGAATTTCCAAATGTAATCACTGCGTCCCCAGCGCGTTCGTCACCGGCGCGGCGACCTCTTTACCGAGGCGGAGAGACCGGCTTTCCGTCAGCCAGCTGATCTTCGAGCCGTGATTAAACAAAAGCGTACAGGGAAGCGAGTCGGTGGAATCGCTGAAATCCGGCGTTATCTCCTGCGCAGCGTGCACGGGAAATGTATTTTAGCGAGTGTCTTAACGAGTCCGCTGACTCCGCGGTTTATTATCACGCTTATAATTACGGTGAATCTTGTCTTTCGGTTCCCGGAAGTAGGCGACCCGATACACCGGGTTCGAGATCTTGTTTCGTAACGATAGAGGGACCAGCGCAGCGCTGCGCTGAGGTTGGTTACCGTGTGGTGGCGGTGATGAGTTCGCGCTTTGTTCGGACGTGCAATTTCACATATAATATGTGGGCCATTTTCACGAGAATCTATTCCATAGCTTCGCATTTTCCCTGCGACTGACACGCAAGACTAATTACCTTAGAAAAATATTTACTGTTAGGTTGGCGGATCTAATCTGCACAATAAATTCGTTACTCAACGCGCAGAACATTTACATTTAATCAACGCACAATATTTAATACATACAGGGTGTCTCAGCTGAAGGAGGCCACCTAAATATCTCCCTTATTTTTAATGGCACAAAAAGAAATACTTATGACATAATTTAAATGGTATCGAAGGAGGAATATCATAGAAGAACAATCTTTTTTGTCCGGTTATTCTTTCACAGTTTTTTCAAGGTCATCGTTATTTTTTATCGGGAAAACTTATTTTTTTTTATTCCATCTTATAACGGCTGAAAAAATACATTTGAATATGCTTAAGTCATTAACAAGATGGAATAAAAAAAATAAGTTCTCTCGATAACAAATAACGACGACCTTGAAAAAACTATGAAAAAATAACCAGACAAAAAAATGGTTCCTTTATGATATTCCTCCTTCGATACCATTCAAATTATGCGAAAAATATTTTTCTTGTGCCATTAAAAATGTGATCATACTTTGTAGGATTTCACGAGGTACAAAGCAAAAAGAGTACAATTTATGTTTTCCGATGAGATTCGATTAAAAAATGCACTACTGTGCAAAAGAAAGAAGCACCCGGTATAATTATAAGATATAATGACAAACAATATCAAAGTACTACATAGATAATCCGCAATAACATATAATATACACTATATAACAACAATATATTCTCAGAATCCTTTTTCAAAACTTACTGTGTTCTTATTTGATTTTTTACTCTTTTCTATGAAAAATGGCCGAGTGCTTCGTTCTTTTGCACAGTAGCGTACAATAGAAAATCTTTAGAACGGCAATGTTATCTCGCATTCGGTGAATCATGCTACGAGCCGTATTCCACGAGCAGCGCGTGTGTGGCCAGCGAGGTTTGTTTGTGTAAAATGGTGTTCGATATGATACTGGGTGTACAGACGGAGATGACCCGAAGTCAAGGAGCTGCTAGGATGTTGAGATACTTGGCGAACGAACCCGATGCGAAATCGAGAAGTCACTAGGAAGTTGACGCGCAGGCGAACCTGACACGAAGTCAGGGACTTGCTTGGAGGTTGACTGGGGAATGCAGACCAACTCGATGCGAAGTCGAGGTGATGCTGGGAGGTTGGATAACAAACGAACCTGATGCGAGATTAGGGTATGGTTGCACCTGCTTCGGAATCTCATTGTGTTCTGTATGCGAACCTAACGCGAGATCAGGTAGTCAACTGGGGTATGTTAGTAATGGTCTCTTATCATTATCATTACTAGATATCATTGTCATTATTATTGACACCGATCAACGATCAGCGTTGATCAAAAGACTATTAGTCATTTTTAAATATTAGTTGATTATTGCTCTACTCCGTTCTGAGCTACTTGTTTCAAGGCCTTATTGGACATTTTCAGTACCTTCCCAGCCAGGAATATGAGCAAATCATGCTTCGTGAAAAAGACTAAATACACATTGTCGACCAAGAAGTGACTGTGCAATGACAAACCCTCACATTTGGCGACCATTATTGTCACAGTACTTCTTGGAACGCGTAATTGTTTTCTTTTCTGGGAATCCATCCCTACAATCAATCAACTATCACCCCTGACTATCTCAAGCAACAAAAACATTTCTACCATAAATCACTCAAACACGAATGTTTCTACAGCGTATAAATTAACTTCACGAGTTGTACAACACAATTCAGTGAAGTTCAATAGATTAGTACTCATGTTTTAATGAATCACTTGTAAACAGCAATATTTAATCGATATTACACATCTGCGTTGTGTCACTAGATTTCCAAAAATGATTTAGATACATACAGTTGGTATTTCTAATATTGGTCACAATAGGTACCATATTTACTTTGTCCCATTGTAACTTTATTTACGTCGAAGAAAAAATACATATTTTATTCGCTGTAGTACTAAACTAAATTAATGAAACTTTAATTCATGCTATATCATACTACATAATATCTTTATATAATGTGACATTGTATTTGGGAACTTAGAAAGTTAGAAACCAACTAATTAAGTTACTTAGCTAGAACACCAGCCAAAACTAATTAAAACAGTAAATTTGTATTTATTACTACACTGCGTATCTTTAACCAAATGCAACGTTCTAAGGAACGATTTATAGGGACAGAAATTGTATGGAGAAGCTAACAGACATGTTAAAGATCCTCTGTCTATTTATTCAATACAATTTGCAAGATTAGTAACGTAGTATAGAACACAAATTCTTTGAAAGCAGCATTCGAAGGTAATTGTCTAAAAATCGTTGAGCTGGACATCATTCTTCTAAGTATTCTTACGGCTGAGGGTGTACGCATAATTACTCAGGAAAATTTATGCACGCCTCTTGGAATGACTAAATTCATTAAATTGCCACGAACGTTCCGTAATAACATCTACCCGGCTTGCAACGCGCGAAGTAATAATAATTATTTCGCAACAGAATCTCTGGATAACAAACAGCTGGAATAACACAATATTTCGTGACAACGTTCTGGAAAAGCTGTGGCTAGAATAGGAGTCGTTGAAGAGGTTGGAGCGTTTCACGAGGTCTCGTTCAAGATTCTCGTTTGATCGCTGGGTTGGTCGGTATCCGTGACCGGTGGTCGGAGATCGAAGAGGATACACGGCTGTTTGCCGTGTGTTCGCGATAGTGTGCTGCGAAATGCATCGCGTTGGTCGATTATTAGCGTGCCGACGGTGCAGTATATCGACATAATACCGGTCGCGTGCCATCCATCTATTTCCGCTTAACGCACCGTCAAAAGGGGGAGTCGAGGGACAAATTTAATCTATTTATCGCAGGTTCCAAGCGTCCCCTCTCTGCATCCCTCCTCCCCCGTGTTCCTTCCTCTCTGTTGGCGGGTGTATCCGTGTATAGTGTGTATAGTGTACGTATACCTACGTAATCGAGCCCCGTTACCACCTTTTCCCTTGTCCCTCTTGAACCAGCCGGTCTCCAAACCCTTCCCATCTCTATCCACTAGCCTCCCCGTCCTCCTCTCCTGTCCTCTCCTGTAACCCCCATCCCTACCGTTTTCTGGTTATATCTAAGGGGTACCTAGTGTACGTGTACTGCAGGCGGCACAATTAGCGCGCGCCATTAGTCAGCAGCCTTTTCCTCCTACGAACAAAATTGTGCCTCGGCAAAGGCGCCTCTGTGTCTACCGAAGGGGTGGAACGGTAGATAATACCTACATATACGGGCGCGCCTCCCGCGGCAACCCCTTCTTTAAACTCTCCGCGAAGAGACTTTTATGGTAGAAAAGACTTCGGGCTGTCCCCGGCAAACGTTGTTGGAAGTGTAGTGCGTTTAGGCGTCTCCTTTTTCAGGGGACTTTGAGGTTCGAGTGCGTGAGATTTTTTAGCCGCTCGTACACACGCCCACCGCTTACCGCCCCCCCCCCCAAGAATCCCCTCCTTTTTTTCTCGCTCGCTCCTCAGTTGGTCCTACACCCTTTGTCTTTGTTTCTTTTCGCCAACCTCCCCCGCCCCCTCCCCCGCAGGGAGATACACGTTTGTCGCTCTTTTCAGGCGATCCCTTTGTTCTTCGTCGCGGACCGCGTTGGAGGACATTAATGTGGATTTCGTGTTTGTCGCGCGGGTTATGTCTGGGAATCCCGGGGTTTCCACCACGGAGGGTTCAACTTGCGGCCATTACGCTCGAGTGCTCCTCGGGTGTTCCGTCGCCGGGGAAAAGAAGTCGTGGGACTATTCTTCCTTTTCTGATTAAGCATTTGGAATCTCGCGCGAGATTCGTTCAGCGGTAAATTGTTATCGGTTTACGAAGTAATCGATACGTTAACCCTCGGCCAGCGCACAGCCGGGCAATATTTACCCGTGCAAAAGAGCTGTACCAGTGTGCGTGAGTTTGGCAGTTGACGACACGACGGTGTGCGCTGCGCGTGTGTTGCGCACCGATCTAGGTAGACGCGTGTGCGGCTGTCCTCCGAGCTATCGGTGTGCTGCGCGTTCTTACAATTAGTAGTAAAAGAACTGTTGTTTGTAGCTTTTTTAAGAACCGCATCGATCATTTGCACGCCAAATGATGCTAATTGTACTTGCCGATAGCTTCGTTTAGATTAAAATATTGCAATGGCGGAGTCTCATTTGTTTTTCAATTATTTAACTTTGTTCTACCAATCCGATCATCTGGAAACTTTCATATGCATTTTTTCCTAACACCAATAGCAGCCGAGTTATTCAGGTGGCCTGTTTTAGGTGTCACACCCTGTATATTAGACAGGTAACAGAACATTGTTCTAGAATTTTTGTGGTAGCCGTCACTCAAAGGGTTGCTTGCAACCACCACCCCTAAATAATAGATTTTTTCTACCCTTAATAATTTGCTGACGGTTATGAAAAAAATATATTGAGTTGCAGGAGGTAAATTCGTGTGTATTTTCGTATTATTTTCATCTTAATATCGTAATTAACAGCCGAGAAAAAAATGATAAAGTTAACCCTTTGCACTCCTTTGTCGAGTGTGACTCTACATCAGAGAAAGAAAAATGTAAATACAACGGGTTCTGATATGTATTTGGTTCTTCCTTTACTTATTTTTTTAGTTAAAAACAAATATAATTAGTACATACATGTAATAAAAACTAGTATAATTAGTACACAAAATTGTTTAAAATAAGTAGCAGTCGAGGAAGTGTCGTTTGAAGTAAATTGTGAAATAAAACACGTCAAAATTGAAAAATAATTCGGAGTGCAAAGTGTTAATGGTGTTTACCCCTAAAACCATGAATGAGAGGTTAAGGATTTAAAATTTTGGGGGATTATGTTCCAATCTCTAAAAGCATTGGTTGCCACATAATACCAATCCTTCATTATTCTTGTAGACCCTTTATCCTTCGTGGCAAGCGTCTGTGGGATAAAGGGATGAAGCAATAAACGTGAATCCTCCATCGAAGCACGATTAAATGTTTGTGCCTATGAATTGCTTATAAAATTTTTGATCGTTTCTGTTTAAAATCCTGCTTCGATAAAGCTTACCTCGGTATCATGCTAACATTATCTTTAGAGCACAGGAACAATTCCGTTATACCTTCTCATTCTTTGCTACACATGCAGGAAACGATTGCTGACTGAAGGCGTCTCGGCGTCTATCTCGATTGAAGCAGCAAAGGAATACGTCCGTGCATGCTTTCTTTGATCGTCGTGAAAGGAAACGCTGGCAGAAGAATTGCCCAGGATCGCGGAAATATTGTTCGATGTTGCTCGCCGCCTGCGGTGCTACCATCTCGGATGATCACGTTTTAATGATGTTGTTTATATCGTAACTGTATTACCGCGGAACGAAGTTTTCTAATTTTCCCCCTCGCTGAGCAAGATTGTGACTTACAACATTAACGCCCTTGTGTTTGTTACGCAACTTCTGACCCGGCGCGCTGCCTCCGATCGGCAAAAAGCACGATCGGTACGCGCGTTTTCCTCCCTGTAACAAGTGGGATTTAATTGCTCGTTACTCTTTCATGTTAATAAGTGCCCACTATTCACTAAGCTATGCTAATGGAAAAAGTTCGCTTACTATGAAACCAAGAGAAGTGTTACACGAAGTGGCTAACTAACAACAGCGTTACCATTAATTTCGTGAAACGGGATGAAACATTACCGGAAATTGTTTAGAGTTGTGAAAATATGTCGAGTGTTTTGTTGATTCGTTGGATATGACGAGAGAAATAAGTACAGCACGTAAAAGAAAAAATTTTCAGAAATTTGAAAGCAAGAAAATATGCAGGGACTTGAGGAGCCACGTTTTTAGCAGTTTCTGGATTGTTAAGGAAAATTCTTGAAACGTCAATGCCGTATTTCATAATGTAGTATCATGTACACTTTTTACTGATATAATGTTTTCGATAATAATGATTTTTATATTAATTATATATTAATTGATAGCTAGAAGATAGTGTAATCAACATTCCCTATAAGTAGAGGTAGTTTATTTTACTCAGGTATAGTACAAGTATGGTAGAAGAAATATACATATATAAAGTAATATATTACAAATAGATATACATGTAGTACAAGAAATTTTCGAAATGATTTATCTGAGGAACGCAATTTTAATTTGGAGAAGCATGGAAGATTTTTCTTAACTCGGAAATTAAACATTTCTTACGACCTAGAATAATTGCATTGTATATGATGTTTCTTATTATTATGGGTACGAAATTGATATAATAACTCGTACAATACTTAATTGTGTAGTAGTAAATTAGATACCAACATATTTAATAATCCAAACAATATTCTGAATAATGATATAGCAATTTTTAGTGGCGACTCTGAGCCACCACTCGAGTGCTAAGGGTTAACATTCTACTTTATCTTGCGCTTCTATTTGCATGATAATAATGGATAGCGGCTTAGTTAGTTGCGTACGTAAACATGCGCTCGTATGCGAGCTTTGTGCTTCTCTATATTGGGAATTTTCGAAGAAATGTCTTTCTCGGCACGGCATAAAGTCTTTTCCTCTGTGTCGCGACTTTACGAGCGACGCGGAGAATATCTAAGCTTATCAGTAGGAAAAGTTTATCGGGGCTTTATACTCGTGAATTTTTCCAAGATCAACGCATCCTTGGTGTATATTTGAGCCGAGGAGAATGGGTTATGTTCGCCCGCCGCCAGAAATGGGAATGTTTGCACGTGGTGGAAAATACGTTTCGTCCTGCATGCAAATACAACCGGTGTTCTCGAATTTTCAACCGATAATGTTCTGCACCACCGCAAGTTTTTCATGTCTGCAGTTTAATCATAATGAAACGTATGTAATTGAATAACTAAAACAGTAGACATTTTAATCATAATAACAAATATTCTTACTGAAATAAAAGTAAATTCTTGATTTACCATTTCCCTGCGACGTAATAAATTCTAGTTTATTTTTTCAATCTTTCTCCAAATTTTCGTATTGACTTGTTTAAATGAAAGTCGCTACTTGTGTTCAAACAAAGTTTATCAATTTCGTATTCTAAATGAATTGTAAATGTACTTCCTTGACAGATTTGTAACCTGTATTTATATATTATTGGGAGTAGAGTGTTTATTCGTTTTCGTCAAAGTAGTATTATATTTTTCTAAATACTTTTTGCTTCATCTAGCTGATTGTTTAATATCCTATGTTTTAGCTATGTTAAAGCCTCTTATGTTCCAACTATGACATGTCCATAAAATACGTGTACTTCATGGTATAAGATTCACTTTTAATGTATTCCGTGGTGCTTGACACGTAGTTAGAAGTTCGTAAATCCTTATTTTATATTTACAAGTGCCCGATAGCTTATGAGTGAAAGCTTAAACCGTAATAGGATTTTCTACGGGTAAAGTAACTGTTTAGCTGGCCGGAATTCAGACCATCATTTTAACATTCAGCATTGAATGTTATAGTATGAAAGTTTTCGCTATTTTGGCGCAGCGACGCTCAAGTATACAGAGTTGAAATAGTTCTGTCAATTTACAGTTCACTGACCAAAATCCCGGTAATTGTAATGTACGCGAATAGCTCTGGCTTCCGTATCGACGCCATTAGCACCGGCAATCTCGAATCTATCTATTAAAATCAGACGTACTATTTATATAATATTATACGTTTTATTTTTGAACTCGAATCTCGATTCGGTGTAGAACTCAAATCTAATTCTGAAAAATATTTCTATTTAAGAAAAAGCACTTAGCACTGACATTCGTCATTCTTTGATTTTAATGTTCACTTTTAATTCGAGAAAATTAGAATAGAATAATATCTCCAAAATAAAAACATCACTGACTGAAGCGTACAAGTTTTCTCGAATTTATGTAGCATTCTTCTTTTTGCCAACTACTGGGTAATAATTAAGTAATTAATATTTTATACTGGGTGGTAATTAGACTGCGGATGTTTAGCGCAATTTTCAAGTTTTGTGGACAAGGTTGAAGAAAGTGGGACCAAATAAAATCCCATTCGCATTGGCAATAGCGCTGGTAGATCTATAATAAATAAAAATCATACGAAATCCTGTCGAATTTGATGCCCCAGCATTTTTTAAATTTTTTGTAAGGCATAAAGATTCGCAGTCTAGATATAATAATGTAGGGTATTAATAGAGAGTTATATAATTGAAAGAGTGTACAAACAAAGCAATTGTTGAACATAATATTTGAGCTTGACATGAAAAAAGTTAACGAAACACCGTTCATTAGGAGCTAGAGAAAATGATCTGGCTACTTCCTTCTTCAGAAAACGTGACGAGCGATAACATTCTACCATAAGTGACGTTAGTAGCAGTTCCCACTCATGGTGTCAGTTTACAAATCCCCTAAATGGGAGCTTACGATATTACTGGTCTAACGTACCAATGAACTGTAAGAGGTCAACTCTCCTGTCCCGTTCACCACGTAATAGCTTCATTCGCATCCTTCGTACGAACCTGTGTTAAAACGAAGTTGCATTAAAAAATTAGGATGTATTCAAATATGTAAAAGGTAGAATAAAAATGTTAAAAGGTCTGTGACTCGACGAGACGCTAGAGATTAAGTATTCATTCCGTGTCAGATCGATCCAAATAGTGCGCAAGGGTTTAGAGAGGAAAACTCGATTGAGTTTTCCGAAGGAATTTTTCTTCGCAGGCGTAGCTTGACTGATATCGACCATTTGAATCCATCAACCGGATTTCATGGAATCCCAGTCAATTAGTATTGATAAAATTGATCGCGTGTCAGCGTGCAGCTATTCAGGAATTTACCTTAAATCGACTTCACCTGTCAGATTGAATTTGTCAGCTATTTTCTAGTTCAACGTCAGTGAATGGATCCGTTGTAGGTGTTGGACCAGTCCAGACTAGGATTTGCAAAACCTTACACTTGTACCGTTGTGCTAGCGTCATTGGACGAGTTGGGTGCTAACAAGTTGCTAAGCTACGTCTAGCGCTGTCCAACGGAGCTCACGAAGTAGAATCCGTCAGTTTTCGCTCCACCTCCTGCTGGTTCATTAGCACGGACACCTTCGCTGTTAATTGCTTTGCAGTTCTGATACGTATACGCGACCGATTTTCACTGCCATTATCATTTTAGCAGGAACTTCCTTACAGTAATCACTAGACTGCGGATCTGTATCCATTTATGGCTTATAAAAATTTTCAATGACTGCTGAGGTATCAAATCCGACAGAATTTCGTACGATTTTTATTCATTTTGGCTGCGGATTTTATGCATTCATGACATAAATGGGTATGTACAATTTCAAACAGTGGAGCTATTCAAAAGATTTAAAGCCATCGGCGTATTAGTTTCACCGTAACAAGATAATCAAAAGAAGAATGAAATTTTTATTTGGCTCCTGTGTCTTGCAATCACGCACTGCAAACTATCATCAATGAAAATAGGATTTTATTTAGTACCACCTTCTTAAAACTCTACAAAGCTTGAAAATTGCGTGAACAAACGCAGTCTGGTAGTCACTGTGTCGTTTTCTTTTGAAAACAAGACAAACGCACTTTTTTCCGGTCACTTCCAAAAGATTTTGCACGTACAATGAACATTTGACATACTTTCAACTGTTCAAACCTATTCGACTGCAGTACTTTTCCCTATCATTACATATGTATGTATCGTATACAATTTTTCATGTCACCTCCAAGGGATTTTGTATCTACAGGGTGTCAAAAAGAGGTGAACAGGTGTTGTGCATAATTAACATAACAATATTGATGAAAAACACTACATTTATCATACGCAAGCCATGCTAAAATTGATCACAATTTTTTTATTTAATTGATCCTTCCCAATACTTGGCGGACCTGCTTCGAAATTCTAAATTTTCCGTCCCACTTCAATGTGCTGAATACCCCTAATTGGTCTTATGTATACACGATCGTGGAATGCAGTTTGTAATTTTTCCCCCGGTAGAGCGAGGACTACCGTTTTTATTTAATCCGAAAAGGAAATGAAACGATATGCAAAGTAATGCTTAAGAACACTCGGGGAGCAGCAGCGGGAGCCTCTTAATTATTTAACTGTTTAGAAACTTGGTAATGTGTTCCGTTCTTTTCTGTCTTGATTTCCGGGAATTTTCTCGCGGCCCGTGTTTCTCCTCATTTTCGCAGACGGTCCGCCGCGTCGGAGCCGTTGCCGTTTCGCGTTGTGCAGGTTTTGCTTAGTTTAAACGTTAGAGAGGCGTCGACCGCACGGTGGCACGAACACCGGCGTCTACTTGACGAACACAGACCGGCAAGGTTCGTCGCGACGCCTCCGTCTTCCTCCGTGTCACGGACTCACAATCAAAGGTGTGTCGGTCCCGTTTCTCGCGTGCGGCCAAGAGTTGTATTGCGAAGTAACGAGCCTCGAGTGGAGGAGCACTCGGACCGTCACTACAAAGTACACTCGAAACGACGAAAACACCTGGAACGCTGTTTCCTTCGCTATTTATGCCAACTCGCTCGTCTATTTACCTTAAACAACCCTTGTCCTCGAATCCTCGGGTCCTCGGCTTCCCTATACCCTCGCGGATGCGCTTATAAAAATCACAAGTCTCCCGTTCATCCCCCTTTCAACAAGAAAGTCATTTCGGTGTTTTAAGGTGAAATAGAGAGCCCAATTTTTTGATTCAAGCAATGATCTTTAACCTGTTCGCTACCACCGTCACAAATATGTGACATCCATAATCTGACAGATCACTTAAAAGCAGTAAAATTAATTGTACGCTCTTTCGTTATTTAAAGTCATAGTAAAATGCATAATTTTCAGAGAATCTGTGATTTTCTTCTGCTAAAATGTTCTAATAATTCAAAATTAGGTACGTTGAGAAAATTTATATTTCTTATATGTCTACATTTATTCTAATGCTTAAATATTAATTACAAACGAATGAAAGTTTTGTTTCAGTTAAAAAGAAAGGCGTGACATTCATATTTGTTAGGCTTTGTTAAAAATCTTCATGACGAGTGTGCCTCGTTAAAATACGGCAAGGGGTTAACAGATCTTCGCCAATACTAAAGTGTAGAATCACGCTGTAACATTGATACCTTGTGTACTTCTACTCGTACTCTCCCTAATTTTCCACACACCCTCCGACCAATAGACGATTGTCCCAGAGCACACCTAGCTCCGAGCCTTTCTAAACTCCACGCGACTAACGTCAGAACTGTTTCAACTACTTACACTAGTAACTCCAAGCGCCGAGTCTGTCTTGGAGACAGAAAGCCGAGTCTTGCATTTGATCAATAAGGGAACTTGCTCTCCGGATATTGACTGTACAATCATTCTTCGTGAATCGAGTCCCGTACTTCGTGATCGATACGGCACTCATGTTGTTGAGGGAAGGTCGCAGGGATGTCTTCTACGTAGTCCTCTAGGAACATCTTCGAATGTAACTGCGCATTTGCTGGGTAGCTATATTACCACGTTTTTATTAGCTCGCTTTCTTGTTTGTTTGTTTGTCTGTTCGGTGGCAAATTTTGCAATTGATTTTAAACTAACTTCCCAATGAGCTAGAGGCTTGAAATTTTAAACATAGCTCAGAACTGGATGACAATGCATTATTCAAAAAAAAATTTTTTAAAAAGTCTATCCGTTTCGGAGAAATAACAATTTAATATTTACCTGTTCACCTCCCCGCGAAACCTACGTCATCGCCAACC
>CM052291.1:5707997-5762232 GCA_028455765.1 Lasioglossum oenotherae | reverse complement strand
AGCTGTTCAAAATTCACAATCACAAATTTTCAGGATTATCTGTACGTGGTTAGGAGACTGTAGGGGGCTAGGAAAAATTATTTTATACTTTTTAGTCCATTTTAAAAACGTGGTATTTTTCAAAAATTTATTTTTTTAATTTTAATGACTTCCTCGGGAAGGACGTTTACTGTAGGATAACGGAATATCTGACAGTGTCGGGTGAAAGGGGAAGTTGAGTCACATCCAATTAGTCCACGATATGGTTCATTATCTGCGCATTAGAAAATCATTTCGTCCGTTACGCAATTGCATCCTGCTTCCCTGAAACTTTACTATTCAAGGCTCCCGCGCCCCTTCCCTCTAACAGTAAAACTATATTAAAATTAACTGGCATTTTGTATTGTATAATAAATTTGTTCAGTTACGAATAGAAATATGTTCCATTAGGCGTATAAATTAGTTCGTCGTCTCTTCTACTTTAATTGATTGATTATTCTGAGACAATCAAATTACACTCTCGAGAATAATCTTATATTCTTTGTCCTGCGGCAAATAAATTTCTCATGTGGGTGGGGGTAAAGGATTGGAAATTAAAACGAAATCACAATTCAGTTACGAATACATAAATATGTTCCATTAGGTGTATAAATGAAAATTCGTAGTCTCTTCTACTTTAATTAAGCGATTATTCGAAACCAGTCAAAACGACTGGTCTTTAGAATCGCTTTCCACCTTTTAATACAAGAAATTTAAAAGTATGCTAGGTGTCTTATTATTTTGTCGAGGACTGTAACATGAAGTAGGAATTACAGACTGAAATTGTAAAACCAGTCATTTTGACTGGCGTGGTAGATCCAGTGTTGACCAGTAAAGATATAAATTTGTAATGTATCGCAAGTGGCCCGGGACTTTTGTACAGCACTGTATTTCGGAATGATTTTATACATACAATGCTCTTCGCTAACCCATCAGTCGTGTAATCAGTAGATTACTAGTCCGGTCCATCTTAGGATCCTCCTAATTGCCAATAATACGGAACGTGCCTGGAAGAGAATATACGATCCGCGGAATAATTAAACAGCCACTCCATTGCATAATAGGAGTCGGTTATCGGGGCTAACGAAGCCGAGTGACCGTACCCGCGAGCCGAGATTGCCGATTAGAAGAAAAATTGCGGTACACGCCCTTCGATCGCGTGTCATTGCGAAAGGCCCGAGCGTGACCGTGCAATCGGGATATGCGTTCCGATTGATGATTTCTCGTGACCCTCCCCGTATATCTCGGCCGACACTTAAATACAGATTAAATTAAAACGGGGAAGAATTCCTTTGAACACCGAGAAACCGTGTGTATTCGAATCGTATATAGGATAGCAGCCGGCTACCTGATCGCATATGTATTATACGATTGATCGATTCCTCTCTGTATGGCGGTACGTGTCACTGATAGATTGCCAATTACGTCCGGAGATTGTAATGCGTGAGACTCAAAGGAAAAGCTTTTTATTCGACGGCGTGTATGCACCAGTAATGTAGCATCCTTTGTAATAATTTACCAGAAGCCTGATATTGGTCATCGCGTTGTTTCCTGATTTTATCATTGTTCGGAACGTCTCCGCTATTCGGATCATTAAAAGCATTGACATTTCTTTCCAAAGATTTTTGGAATTCAGAAAAAAATGGTCAAACTTAGTCGTTTAGGACTAAGGACCTTGAATAAGTTCTCGCTGTTTCTTTTACAAAATAAAAGATTTATTTAAATTATAAGGAACAAAAACATTTCATTCAAGGTATAATATATATAAAGTAGGAATTTTTAATCTCGATCGTACAATTTTTCAAACTAATTTATAAGGAAGGAAAGTTCACAGCGCACAGGTTCGATCTTTACAACTAAGTGGGGGAATGAAGATGGTGTTTCGTCCTAGGCCCGCTAGAGGACTCATCAGTAAGGCTTATCTAGCGGGCCCTGCCTTAGACACGGGTGTCTAGGTATTTTTTGGGGGAACGTTATATACTAAAAGATGGTGGTTTAGCATCTTGCGAGAAAGCTGTTGACGATTTGTCCCTCGGGTGGCCGTGGCCGAAACTAAATATTCGACATTTTGACTCTGTTGGGGACAAGTCTAACCTAATGCCTCCTCGAACTGGAATTTTTATTATTTTTCGCCATATAATATATATATATAGTATAGTATATTCGAGTAATTCCTCCAACTTATCGTCTTCAAATTTTTTCGGTGCGCCAGAACGTTCTTTATCCTCAAGTTCAAATTCATTATTTTTGAAGCGTCAAAACCAATCTCAGCATGTCGTATCCGACAAAGCATTGTCACCATAAGTCTCAACAAGAATTCTATGTGCTTCAGCTGCAGATTTCTTTTGAATAAAGTAGTGCAATAAAATTCCCCGCAAATACACTTTATTCGGCACAAAAGTAGACATTTTCAGAACTAAGAAAAAATTACTTTGCTTACACTAAAGTGAACTACCATACACTGAAATTTAAGGTTAGATACACTACTGCGTTGCATGTGTGTTACTATTCGAAATTCCACGAACGGGGTACTGCTAGTACCATCTTTGAAGAAACAGCGAGAACTTATTCAAGATCCTAATATTTTAGAGTCATATTGTGCTTGTAGAGATACTCTATGCTGATCCTATCACAAAATAAGGCTACACAAATATTGCAAATTAAATTTAAAAATCTTACAGATCTTTTTTTATTCTTTACCCTCATTTTAACAACTGCCTGCATCGACATCGATCATTTCATGTATTTCTACCACTTCACAAAATTGAGGAAATTCCGAAAAGACATTTCACAGTAAACAGAAAGTCAAGTTGAAAGTGTTACTTACTTTTAAACTTGTAGGAATAACCATGCAGAATGAATTAAGCAATTTTCAGCATCGAACATTATCAATTTCATTTTTATACAACTTTGGTTTCCTTTGGACCGTCTTTTATGTATCTACAGGTGAATTGTAGATTTTATATCCTGTTGAAATCTGCTGGGCTTGACGCAAGTTGTATTGCTCCATTATTTACTACATTCTTCAGACCGCGAATAAAAAAGAATTATGGCACTTTTCCATTATCTGGACATCACCGAAAAAGTTCGCCGGTAAGCAATTTCCTTCATCCTATACGTGGTGGACATTCTTCCCAAATATTGTTGTTAGTTCAACACCATCTGTATACATTTTCTTCTTTTTCCCAATTCTTGTTTGCGAATTTATCATCCTTATTCATCGCTTTACAATTTCGAGCTCGGAACTGGAACAAACCAATAAGTTCGGTATAATTGAAAAGATTAACTCATAACTAAGACAATTTATATTTAGTTCCTTTTTCGCAACTCTTTATTCATAAGTTCGAATCTAATAATTAGACAGCGTATCTTTATGTAAAATAAAAATGCTCTACTTGAGTTACAAGAAACTGGAGTGAAATAGAAATTTATTTTCCTTGTCAATATGTTTAGTAGGTTGATAATAACATAATAGTATTTTTAATTTCTCTAACGTTTTTAATGTTTTAATTTACACCTGCTAGTTTTTGTCATAAATGCACAAAAATCCGCTGTCTACTGATAATACATCTAATGAAAAGATTAATTTTCCATATTGCTTTATATTAATACGTTCTGCATGGAAAATTGTTTACGTTACTTCAAGAAATATAGGTACTTCTATTTGTATAACTATTCCTGCAGTATCAGTTAAAGAATTATACACACGTACATAATGTACAATAAATATTTTATATGTCCAATTATTAAACATAATTATAAATATAGATATACTTTTGCTATGCTGTAATGTAACAAATGATATGCATTTATGTATCTCATTATTTGAAACCATCATTAATTTCTAAATAAGTATATGTGAACGCAAGATGGTATGTTTAATTCATTGGATATTAATGCTCTAAGGTTAAGTATTTCCTAGTAATGTTATTAGACGTCATTAGACAAGTCCGTCAGCCGTGTAACGTTAAACTTTTGTAGAAAAACTTACTACCAACGTACTGCATATTATACAAATTATAGCATAAACGATTCGAAGGTTAAAACAATCATGATCCGAGTCACTAAACCTACGTACTCGCTGTAAAACGTGGAAAGATTAGCAACGACAGATCCTGTCGTGGGTTAAGATGGAAAAGTTGAGCATCTTCGATCCGGTGTAAATCATGTTCCGATTTCAGCGTGTGTATAACCACGTAGCTGATTGCATATGTATATCCGGTGGATCGTACCGTTTCCATCATCGCCACCCCTCCGTATATTCGACCGTGTATTACATGTGTATGCGTAAATATATTACGATATATTGTATACATATACACTCCATTATTCGAGAGTCACCTCGAATAATTCTGGTTTTACCAAGGGAAATAAACGAATAAATAATGTCGTGCACGATCAATTATCTGCAGTAGGTTTATTGATATTTTTTATTATGTTTCAAATTGTATATCAGGGAGCAATAATCTTTCTTTTTTTAATGTTTAAATTCGCACTCAAACTGTTTTACTATTCCAGCAATGTCAATTTAATTTAACAAAAGAACGATTACAATGAAACGACATTTTACCAATTGTTGTGTTTGATTTTTAATCAAATCGATTTTTAATCACGAAGTTAAAGAATTTTTATTTCTGAGAAAGTGATATACAACAACACAAGTACAACCGTTATACATTGCAGAAAATATATAGATGAAACAAATATTTAAAACACCAATGATTGAGATTATATTTGAAATGAAAAGAAATATCAACAAATTTTGTTACTATTATGACTAGACCGCGGATCTTTATGCAAAATAAAAATTGTTCGCATTAATCGCAAGTCATAGGAACCAAATAGATAATTATAATTAACTTACAAGGAGTGTATTGATGCTGTTGCAGTCTTGTAATATTTTTAATTAAAATTACGCCCACCATTTTTGCCGTGACTGCATAAAATCCGCATTCTAATTGTTACAATGCTAACGACTATGAATTTATACATTTCCTTGCTGCTAGTCTCGAACAAAATGTTAATGCATTATACATGACAAAAAGGTTTGATGTAGTATAGTGTGTCGAGGATGTGTCCCGGATTGGAATAATGTTATCAATATTTGAGAAACAATGTAGTGCTAAAGTTATTAGTAGACAACGGATTTTTTATTTAACTTAAAGTAAACATATTCGAAGAATTTCAGAGAACACTATTATACTATTTTCAACCTACTAAACATTAATGTCTTTCTTTATACATATTATAGAAACATATTCATTCTGACTAGAAAGAAAATAAATTTCTCTTTCACTCCGATTTGTTGTAATTCAGATAGGAAATGTTTCTTATTATTAAAGTTATCAGTAGACAGCGGATTTTATGGATTTATGACAAAAATGAGTAGGTTTAATTTAAAATAGTAAACACATTCGAAGAATATCAGAACACTATTACGCTATTTTCAACCTACTGTACATTAAATATGTTGCTTTATAGAAACAAATTCATTCTTACTAGAAAGTAAATAAATATTTCACTGCAATTTGTTGTAATCCAGATCCACTGTCCGCCGTTGTACGTGTGTGCCTGTCAACGCAGAAGATCGAGTGTACAAACACGGATCGTACATTCGGCAGCAAAACGGTCGAACGTTTCCATATCGTTATTCTTGCGTTGGTCGCTTTTCTTCTCGCCTCGCTACTTTTCGCCGGAATTAAGAAAGTTTCCGGGTGAAACTGTAAGGCGGAAGTTCCGCACACGGAAAAACTTTGCCAGTGGAGCCGTGATGACCATCGCCAGTTTCAACCGAAGGGTTAAAGCCAGCTGTCGCCCACCGGAGAAATTGAAAAATGCCGTGTGGCTTTTTACCACCAAATGGAAAAATCAGGCTGCGGCTTATGACATCTTTATTAGGCCGGCGATGATACCGCCGCAGCACCGCGCCGTTGCGTCAGCTGCGCCATCTTTCACGGTTAATTGTATCACGAGGGCGAGCTATCGCTAATTGGTATGGCGATTAAACGCGAATTTGTCAGATTCTTTTAGAGCACGAGGGGAGCAATTGATCGTTCGTCCTCTTAACGATTAATTGCTTGTTTAATTAGTCTTCCTTTCGGCAAGTTAACGCAGAATTTCCCACGAAAATTTTTCATCGTTTTCATCCTCTCTGCTTCGAATGAAATCTTTATCCCTAGCCCCTTGCCATAATTTTACACTAAACCTACCTACCATCAAAAGTCACTGATGTGTGTACAGTATTATATTATAAAAATAACAAGATTAAATTTATATATATTTTGCGCGATTTTTATAATACTATAATATATGTATTCTGGAGTCAAAAAATATATTCAATAAATTCCCATAAAAAACACCTTTACAATTTCAATAAATGTCGTGGTAGGTTTAGTGTTAACGAGTCACGCTCGTTTTGAAGATTTTAAACGAAGCCTAACAAATATGAATGTTACACCTTTCTTCTTAAATGAAATAAAATTTGATTCGTTTGTAATGAATATTTAAGCATTAAAATAAATGTAGCTATGCAAAGAATATAAATTTTCTCCCCTCTTCTACGACATTTTTAGGGACGATGACGTTTTAATCACTGTAACTGTAAATAAAGTGATACGGCAAGGGGTTAATAAACTCAATCGGAAGCTGTTAGAATGAATACAATAAAAAACATTTCCAGGTAACAAAGCTTTTCATGCGTGTAAATAATTACGTGAAAAATCAACGATTTCAGTACAACGAGTAATTTCGGATTTGTTTTATGCGAAATGTGTGCTTAAATGCAGGTACAGGTCAAAGTTTCTTTTCTTCTCTTTTTACATTTAAGCTCCGAAAACTGCACAGAATGATAAGCCCGAAGTTTTTTTCTTATTGTCCCTTTATTAAACCAAAGTAGCACCGTAGCGACGTTTAAACGCTTCACAAGAACAGGGGACGGGTATAAACGCAGATCTTTGATAAATACTGTCCCCTTTATCCGTCCGGTCTTTCTGTCTTATTAAAAATACGAATCTCCATTGTGTAATCTACAGAGCTACGCCCAGAGAATCGTTTCCCCGTCAGTTCAATCAGATTTTAAAACACGCGTAAGAATAAATTGAACTGGAATCACCCGCGGGACTAATAATGGGAGGAACATGAATATTAATACCGTCGGGGCGCACCGTGGTGGAAACTTTTAGTCTGACTTGACAACGTCGACTGTCTGTAAATGGAGAAAAATAAACGGAGGGGAAAAGAGTTCTTGGTCGCGAGGGATGACAGGACCACCCCTTCGCGTGTATTTAAATACACGTGCGTTAACTTATTCGTATTCCAGTCAATGCAATTTATACTTACTTATTAAAATACTTTATTAGATAAATAAATATTAGATGATTATAAGCTCGTGCCCAATTTTCATAAATGTCGCAAACTGTACTGCACTGTAAAAAAAATTAGATAGTCTTTTTTACAATTAGAATTATATTCATACATTCCCTACATTTATTTTCTACAATTAGAAAAGAATGCTGACTATATAATTGATTAATAAAACTGTATTATCTAAAATTTAACCATTGAATTTTATCTTCAAATCGAGCACGAACTTATGCAATCATCTCATACTTTAATAATAAATAGTAAATATTCATTTCACCTGAATCATTTACGGAAATAGGATTTCATATATTTCCGGGTTCCTGGATAACAATAAATATATTTTGCTTCCACAAATTACTTGTATTATTCATTAGAATATTTGTGAAATTGAGACCCTTTTCAATAAAACAACATACAATAAAAGTATTAAAAACAACTAGAAATAGTTTATGAACAAAGAAGGTAATATTAAAAATTATATTAATTGAAATACAAGTAACATGCATATTAGTAATATCAATTTTTAATTTCCTAATTAGTCTTGTCTCAGAGACGGTAATTTTCGCAACATTAAAGTTACAATATTTTCCAACCTAATAATTCTTCGACGTAGGATATTATTAGACAGCGGATCTTTATGCAAAATAAAAATTTTCTTCCTGAATTGCAACACAAACTGGAGTCAAATAGAAATTTATTTTCTTTCTTAATGTGTTTATAATAGGTTGAAGATAATACTCTAGTATTTTTAAATTCTTCTAATATTTTCATATTAAATAAATTTCTATAGAGAATGACTCAATATTTTCTATAGAGAACTGTGCCAACTTCAACAAATTTTACTTCCACATTATAGTCCTCTTTAAACGGAATAACTCTATAATAAAAATTATACAGGGTGGCCCAGTGAAGTTTCGGATTTGAATGTCTCCGTTATTTTGGGGATGTGAGAACTTTGTTAATCAAAGTTATTACGTTTAAAGAGGACTATAATGTGGAAGTAAAGTTTTCCTTTATTCTTCGCCAGCATTTCACGTATCATTCGTTATCGGGACCAAATCAATTAAACTTACGTTCATCCACGAACGTAACTTCGGCCATTGTTCCTTCGGTCATTAAATATACGTTTCTGCAAATCTAGCTCGTCAATACTTGTGCCATTATGACAATCACCGATCATTCAATAAGGTAGTTTTCACTTTGTAATTATCTAGTCAGTTACAGTTCTAGAAAGTTGATATTCGGTGACATTTATCTCACTGTAATTATTTCTAATTGCTACAATTTTGTAATGTAATATTGTAGCGCGGCATGTGTCTTTAGCAGACGTTGCGAGTTAGATCTCTGGCAGAGATGAACAAAAAATTAATAACGGAATCTATTCTCCACGCGTGCCATATCGAGCGTGTTCTATTGAGCGTGTTCAATTAAGTGGATGAAATAATTGAGGATGCGGATTCCACGTCATCTCACATCCTCTTCATACGTAGAGATTATTATATTTCTAATGCGAGTTGTTAACCGAAGCGAATAACTTCACCACTTTAATATTCAAAATTTACTTCGGAAAAAGAGTGGAAGCAGTAAGGTACCGTTGCGGACATTAGTTCATCGAAAGCCATAAACGGAATATTTTAGCATTTTAATCAATTATTCACATATTAATAATGAAAGTTTATATTATATTTATTTAATCAGGGAGACCAAATCGGCGGATACTTATTTAAGAAGGGTGTAGTGCCCCCAAACTAAATTGATTTGTTCGCAAGTTGGTACCTCTACTACGAGGGTAGTTATAGAGTGAGTACGATTTAATGAATGCTCTATTTCTCCTGTTCTGCCTAACAAAAAATTACGAAACAATCGATGGACATTCTACCTAATAGCACACACGACAGTGAATTATTTCAGAATTTTTGCTTGCAAAATTCATTTTTAAAACACTCCGGAAGCATAAAATCGTAAAGATCCGGTCTCTATTTAGTTATTAAAATATAGCTGATCGAATGGAAAAGTAATATTTCTATTACATTCGAGACATCAAACTTTTTCCCGTTTCTGTGTAATCGTTCCAAAATAAACTATACATGGTAGACATCCGCGTATAGCAAATAATGTTGCAGAAAAGCGAATGTATAATTCCTTAAACACACAACGATTCGCCTCTCTCTTTGTCTCTCCTCTTTTCCCGTTGAGTCTTCCTTTGCTCTCTTCGCGCTGCGTCATCCACGACTGCGTGCATTTTTTAAATTAATTACTTTATGTAACGAATATGCACGAGGCCGAGGCTTAGGCAAAAGTCTCTGTTGGTTATGCATGACACCGATAATTTCAAATTTCATTTGTACTCAAGTTTCCGCGGCGGAGCAATGGGCTACAAGTTGCGCGCATATTTCACGTTTTCCGCTGAATTTATTTGAAGCGGGGAGTATCGACCGATGGGAAATTGAAAAATGCAGATCGCTTTCCCTCAGCCTCGTGACGGGCAAGCAAATGCAGAGTGCCGGAGGTATCTTTGTTCATTGTACCAACGGTGTTTTGCATTGCGAATACGTAATGGTTTCAGCGAACGTTACGTGCTAGAACCGTGAATACTGTTGTGTCACGTAACAGGCACACAAAAAAAAAACGGTCGAATATGTAATATGTACCGTATTTTTAATTAAATGTAAACGGAAGACGCTGAACGATTGTCGTTGCGGTTGCGCTTCCAGATTCGTAACCAATCAATTAATACGAATTCTTGATATTTGTATTAATGGTATGGGCGGATGAAGTATCGGAGTTATTGGGTTTTGTAGATAAGGATTCTTGATTTCTTGTGACAGTTGACGATTTTCGAGCAGCACGTCATCAAAGTATAGTCCTTTACGAACATTTTAAAAAAAATTCCAATTGAATCGATGAAAAACTGAGTTGTCGGCAGATTTTTGTCCAAAAAGATCGGTTTCTCGCACACTGTGCGGCGGCGCGGCGCATCGTAAACTGTTTAACTTGCGAAGTTCGTCGTAGCTCCAAGGATAATTAGACGACGGCGCAGGGCGTTGCATAAAAATTGAAATTTCAGCCGCGAGACCATAACAGTTCTAATTATAATAGCAGGGGGCCGGTGTTCTGCACCATTCTCGAACACGTTCCCCGTCCCGTTTAACGAGAACGGAACGACGTACGTGACATTAAAAGGACACAGAGGGCCGTTTTCTTTTGCGCGGATCGCTTGATTAACTGCTAATTCGTGCCCGGTGTACGCGAGTAGACGTGACCCGGTATATTCTTGTGTACACGTGGCAACCGCTTATGGGTTAATCCGCGGGTTCAAGCAAAGCCGCCGCCGCCGCCCCGAGAGAAATTGAAAAGACGGCTTTCTGGATCCCCTGTTTCCATCTTCCGGCAAAATTAAACTACGCTCTGCCAGCGAATGTGTGATCTCGACAAACATATTTCGCCATTCTGCGAAAGCTACCTGCACATTTCTGATTTATTCAGAATTTTACTCGGCCGTCATGCTGCTCGTTGAGAAAAAGGATGCGCGCGAAATGGTCAGCTATTGGAAGCTGCCGACATTCAAGATTATGTCTTCGATGGGTCAGTAAGAGAGAGATACAATCGGAGGCAACTTAAGGTCATATCCTTTAAAATTAATAAATTCTTAAAAATTGGACTAAACGGCTTGAGTTTTGTTTTGGAAATGTTAGAAGGATTAGTCTACTAGGTAATGTGTAAAAAAGTATTTTAGAAATTACGATTGCTCGGAATTTGGAAGAAAAAGAGTGAAGTGATCTTTAATTTTTTGATCTACATCTATAATGAAAATTTCAAATATTTCTTTTGCGGATCTATGCAGACCTATCGCCAGATTAAGACTTGTGTCCCCACTCTTCCTTCCCCGTCTATCTATCGTTTTGTCTCCATCGTCGTACATGTGCTCGGCACTGGCAGAGAGAATGTAACTTTTTCCCCTCAATTCGTAATCCCTCCCCTCATCTAGCGTCTCTGGCTCAGATGCGAGTTAGTCGGAGAAAGAAAATAGTCGGTAATTCCAGGAAATCCTTCTTCCTAATAGTTGTGCTGCGATAAGGTCTCCTGCAGTAGCTAAGCGGACGACTCTAACAAGGGAACATACCGAAGTGATATCCGATTTTATGCAACTTTGAAAATTAGTTTTTACAAGAATATCTGTCCGTACACTTTTCTCATCGTATCGGCCATCATTTGTACCGAAGAGGCGGGCACAGCTCTCAAAGTTGAGGAGTGTGAAACATCTTCGAATATCTTGGAAACTACTGAAGTTGTAAGAACTTTGTAAATGGCAAAAGTTACATCGAAATTGGCAGATGTCACTTCGGTATGTTCCCCTTGTATGCGCATCCAGAGGCGTGCATAAATAGTTGAAGACGTTTAAATATTCAGAAGTTAGAATGTTGCGTTGAAAATTTACATAGAAGCATGTTACACGACAAGTTTATAAACCTGAAATTAAGTACCTGGTTACAAAATTCATTGTAAATTCAAATTTAAGCGACGCTTACCAACTGTTGTTTTGAAAAAAACGTTCAGTTTCTCAGAAAAATAGTTTGTTCTTTGCAAAAAGTACAGTAGAACCTCGACTGACGAGGAACCAGGTTAGTTATTATTTTAACTAGAGTTTCAGGTTGTATATTTTGACAATGTAAATGGAAATTATGTCGCTGCAGATGTTAATGCAATTTTCAAGTTTTGTAGACAAATTTCAAGAAAGTGGGACCAAATGAAATCCTATTTTTATTGGCAATAGCTTTTGTATATGGATAATAAATAAAATTCGTTCTAAATTCTGTCGAGTGTGATACTCCGACATTTTTTGAACATTTCTATAAGCCATAAATGCATAAAGATCCGCAGTCTACTAATCAGTTACTAAACATTTAGATATTGTATGAGGTATTATATCAATTTCAGATATCCAGAAAATTTAACAAATCATAGGGGAGGGGGCTATGGGAATATTCTAGGTCCGAAGAAATGTCTAATTTTCCAGTTAAGTCAGCTCCGAGTGCAAAGGGTTAAGATCGGACATTTCACATGCAGCAACCTAATAACAATAATCTGGCCGAAGGGTAAAAAGTTGGAGGTAGCCTGAAGTACCAGTCGTCGAGGTATTTATCAGTGAACAGTTACTTCTCGAGTTATTTCTGTCATTGTAAGCTGACGTTCGCGTGTTTAGAAGTCATTTTCGCAGAAGCACGTTTTACAAATAACGTGACCGTACGCCGCGGTAAATGATTATTTTCAACCTCGCCGATGCTCCGCGTCGAAGACAAACTTCCGACTCGGATGGAACGGTCCCACGGAATCGAAACAATGAGAAAGCAGAACCGACGTTTCTTCGAACACCGCGTATAAAATAAAATGCACGATCGACGGTATTCGCGGGAAGCGGGCGTAAAATTGTACAGCGCTCCAGGAAGAAGCTGCGAGCGGATCTCTGGCCATTTTAAATTCAAAATTATTTAATATCCTTTTACGCGTGTTAACTCGGCGAGGATTGTTAATTTTCGCCCGCCGGTCGCAGAATATTCTACGTTTTCAAATAAATTCTATGCGACTTCCGGAGTCGTCGGAAATTCTGCGGTGGACAATATTACGCCGAAAAACCGGGAATGTTTGTAAATGTACCGAACAAAAATGTTCGGGGCTGCGCTGCGTCGCGAACAGTAGATATTGTCCTCGGTCTGCACGCGGGTTCGAGCGTGAAACCGACTGAAACAGTAGCCGCGCGTTACCAACTTCGGGACAAAAGTGGCCGGATTCTTTGTAACCTGTTCCGCGGAATTTTTCAAGCTTTTTCTACCGTAAACTCTATTACGCACTTCAAGAGACAAATTTATTGCTGATAATTTTATTGAAAGTCGCTCGGAACGTGGAACGGTCACCCTGATATCTCTCCGCGAGCGCGTTTTTAAAACATGTTGAACGAAATGGCAATTGTGTATCTTACAGTATTTTAAATATTTTCTAATATTTATGCAACAGAAAAATTGTCTGTATTAATTGCAAGATACAGGAGCTATACAATGTAGGCAGTTATTTCTGAATGGTTTATGCAAAATAAAAAATGTTTGCATTGATTGCAGGATTCGGGAGCCAAGTAAAAATTGTATTCTTCTTTTAATTATCCTATTAAACTGAAACTAATACGTTGATGTGTGAAAAGGAAAAAGTTGTTCAAAATGTGTTGCTGCATAACATATTAAAATTTCATGAAAATCGGAGTACGCAGACCCTTTCGCAATAATTACCCAGATTTTTTATTTTACGATTATTGATATAATAAAAATAATTTAATGAGAAATGATTCATGATCTATAGTGGAGCACATATTACAATCTTGTCATTTTTATAAGGGAATATATGTACCAGTTACTTTTAAGGCTCGGTAAGTTTATTGCTATTGTAAGATAAACTGGAGGTAGTCAAATACTAATGAACGGTAGTGTACATAAGATATAAGATATAAATTGTATTATTTTACAAATATTATAAATGCACAAAGATCTACGGTCTAGTTACAACGTTTCTCTGAATCTAACGTATTCTCTTAAGAAATAAAAATTCTCCTAATACGATGCCACGGTATGTACAAAAATGACTTAACCGATTCTCTTTAAGAAAAATTCGAATTTGAGGCTGCGAAAAATACGTGACCCTTGTATCATACAACTGGCGAATAAGCTTGGATTAATTATTATTTGAATTATGTTGCTTTCGGTTAGCGCTGCGCGCCAATAAATCTTGGTCTCCTTTTCCCGTCGCTCTGCATATAAAAGAGCAGGGGACTCTCGGGGTAAGAGAGATGAACGGAATAATTGAATCTCATTTTTATTCATTATAAATAGCTGGCTGATCCGTCAGCCAAGAAAGCCGCCGTGAAAACTGACTTATTACCCACACCACAGAGCCCGAAAAAGGATTAAACTAAAGCCGTCCAGGACTCGGAACAAGAACTTTCAACTTCCAGTTTCGCGCGAGGAAGTGAAAAAGGAACGAAAGAAAGAAAATATCTCTTCTTGTCGGCCGGTCGTTAGCCGAGGCTCGCTCTGTTGGATCGCGAGGGAAGCTCGAGTGGTCCGGTTGTCCTTTTCGCGGGCAGAAGTTCAAACAGAACCGCTAACTTTTTCGATCGGTCCGCTGCGTCTATCTCTCGCTCTCTCTCTCTCTCTCTCTCTCTCGCTCGTTACCCTTTCAAATACGGGAAACGTATTCGTACGATCCGGGCGCGGCGTCGCGCGTCGTCCACGTCAAAGTAAAGTCGAAATCGGGAGGGAATGTATGCAGCGCGGGCCAGAAGAGGGTATACATATATACGGGGGGAGGAAAAAAGTTTCTCGCTCGCGCCGGACGGGACGACGAGGATCAGAGCGATGTCCTCGGCCGAATTTATCCGCGGGTTAGCCCGTAAAACCGGCCGGAGCCTGGAAAGTGTGAAATCGTATTACCCGATGAATATGCAGTGCGATTTTGCGGTCGAAAGTTTTCGGTTTGGTTGTAACTCGTCGTCGGTCGCCGGTAGGCGTCGACGAAACCTGGAACCTGGAACTGGGCTCCAGGATCTCCAGACGTATTCTAATTAGTACAAAAAGCCGGTTGAGATTCGTCCGGAGCTAGGACCGAGGGTGTACACGTGCACATGCACCCGGACAGTGAAGGAGAAAGACGGAACGTCCAGGGCTGTTCCTAAATCACACTCGACCGAAATCTGCGTTCGGCGGCTTAATTGGTTTCGCCGCGTTCGGCGCCCGCTGGCCGCGAGAAAGCGCGGCAAGAAATCACCGCGCGGACTCGGGAATTAATTAGGCATCGATTACGGATAACGTGTAAATCAAATTTAATTGGACAATTCCATTTGCAAATTGGGCAGTTTTCAATCCGCCTTTACCGAACAGCGTAGCGCCCACCCGCGGAATAAATTGGTCTTCTTGAAACCGAAGGGACCGACAGGTTCACGCTCTTCTGTCATCCGTCCGACAGCTTCTTGATCTCCCTTCTCTCTTTCTACTTGGTCCTCCCTTTCAGTGCACGGCCGCCGGATCCATTTTCCGCGGCAAACCGAACGAGAAATTACATCACAAACGTCCGATCCTGTGTTTGAACGGCTAATTAAAATTTGGTCGAGTTATTTGACGGCGGAATTGTAGATTAGGCTATTTTAGTTGGTTCACTGGTTCGCAGGGAAGTCGTAGTCCGCGCTTCGCGAAACCATGACGATTTTAACATTTCTTAGGAGGTGATCGTGTTAAAAGTTTGCTTCTGTTGTGTCGAAGTTTCAAAGCATGGCGGTACCTATGCGTGTACATTTCTCAGCGTTCTGATGAAAATATCTCCGAAAATAATCAGCTTTTTACATTAATAGCTCAGCACTCACTTTTAGAGAATATCGCTGCATTCGTCAAAACTTGACTGCGGATATTTATGCAATTATGGCTTCTTAAAATCTGCAAGCAATGCTGGAATGTAAAATTCGACGGAACATAGTAGGATTGGAATTTATTTCTGATCTGGAAAGGCTACCACCGCAGAAAATAAGATCTGATCTGATTCGATCTTCTTCAAATTATTCTACGAAAATTGCATTATTAATTATGTTGGAATTCAACGATGCCATAGCGTCTTGGTATAAGGGTCAGGTATAGGGGACAGTGGGACCCAGCCGGGGGCGTAAAGTCAGTCCTGTTGCGGAAGCCGGCCCGAGCGGGTCGCAATAGAGTAAAGCGCACATTTACTGTTTAGACACTACATTGTAATCACGCGGATACACGAATAAAATGTAACCCCTTGAAACCATTCACTTCTTATCGGAAACTATTTCCACATATAACCCATATTATTCAAAGAATTTTCATTTAAACATTAAAGTGGGTCACAATGTATAAATCTAGAACAGTTTCCTAAGATAGCAAGTGGCGTGGTTGACTAAGAGAAAGCTTACGGAATAACAAAATATTAACCACTAGATGACTAGTGGTGTTTGTGTATACTTATGTTGCTTAACAATATCAAGAGTACGCAAACAAGTACAGAATCGAGATTCTATACATATTCGGCTCGATTAAAATAATTACTATCATTTAAAAAGTGTCTTTGAAGCGGAAACTTCTTTAGGCGCACCGCGTACACAATTGCTGGTCAGTGAATGCGTCCCGTCCGTCACGCTCCGAGGTGAAACGCTACTCGGGGAAACTAGGGGGGAAACAGACAGTCCTTCAATCTCCATAGAAGTTTTCACATTCGGTCGTGCAGTTGTTTTTTTTTTGTCTTTATCCTTCTAGCAGCCTAACAATACAATAAACACGATTGGACACAAAGAAAAATGGACAGAAATAATTTTAACCAACTAGATCAGGATGATGCTGCACCGTGCGTCGCGTGCTAGTAGAACTCCGACCGTGGCTGTTGCTACAGTAGTCTGTGAGTGGGATTACGAATACTCTTGCCCGCGAAAGTCCTACTTCGGTGAAGGTGGTGTAGATTATGACTCCCAGGTGTTCAGTAATGAAAATTGAGGAGCATTGAGGCAGGAGGCCACAGGAATCTCGGGCTGCGGGCAGCTTAGCACTCGGGAGTCCTTTGGTCAAAGTCTCTTCGGGACAAGACTCCTAGCTAGTCAGCCAACGTGAAGGAAGAGGGGTTTGTGGCGTAGGGCTGGTCTAGACTATGGAACCAGGGTGTCCAGGTATGAAAAAGTGGAAGTCATAAAGTTGAAGGACTGCTGAAGCTGAGAGAGTAGCACTGAAGATATTCCTCAGTCAAAATCTCCTCGGTACAAAGTTCCCAGCCGAGCAACCAATGGTATGGTACGCAAAATATTGGTTCTGTTTAAAACACCTCTTGTACGATAAAACATGAATCCGCAATGCTGCTGAATCGCAAAGTGAAATGATTAACCGGGGATTTATATTTCAGTGTGCAATAAGACCCATGCCTGTTGAAGCTCACAAATCCAATTTCTACGCTCTTTGAACAATCAGATCACCTGTACGAGCCTTCCTCACACACCTCCACTGTCCCCATTCTTTTATGGGTTTAGTTCCTTGCGTCA
This sequence comes from Lasioglossum oenotherae, assembly GCA_028455765.1. Classification (NCBI taxonomy): domain Eukaryota; kingdom Metazoa; phylum Arthropoda; class Insecta; order Hymenoptera; family Halictidae; genus Lasioglossum; species Lasioglossum oenotherae. The sequence goes on along the minus strand of CM052291.1, from coordinate 5,744,777 downwards.
CTAGCCGTCTAACCTGCAAACCTCGAAAAGAACTTCAGTCGCGAAAGCTTCACCTGCATAGTCGAGCAAACACCAGCCTCTGCTCCCAACCTATCCTTCCTATTGTATAGCACTCTTTCTATTTTTCTTTCGTTGATCGTTTATCGTTGAATCAAGCAATTCTTAGATTGTTCTTATGTTGCACAGTTAACCACGGCTTTTTCTTTAATTTTCTTCGTTGTATGTATTTGCATTTTTGTAAAACACGTCTCACATTCCTTATATTAGTGTCTATACCAACACTTTGTGCAATTTGCCTTGCAGTCATCTTAGAATTAGATGCTGCTCTTAGTATTGCACGACGTTCCCGGGCACTTAGACTTCGCGGACGTCCAGAACTCTTCTTTTTACTATAGTTTTCCGGATTTTTCAAAGAATTCATTATTACTTTCCGACTTCTATTCATAATTTTTGCTATTTTTGTCACTGAATGTTGTTCTTCTTCCAATTTTATTATAGTGTTAATTTCACACGCGTTCAATCGCATGTCAGAATATTTTGTTGATACATTAAAATACTAATTTTCTTCAGTTTATTCTACCAAATGAGAAAAAATAGACGATGTGCTATCTTTTCGTCCGGGAGTGTATATAAATTTAAACATGAACTTTACTTTCCACGAATTAACTAGCAAATACACGAGGTAGAAAGGAATATCATTATACCGAACTATAGGATTTATATGAAAAGTCTTCAGGCTAGCGAGTAATACTTTATCAATGGATCGACATTCTATTACATAGAAGGGGGAGAAGAGTACGAGAGAGAAAGGTTCGAAAGTTAAGTAGAAAATTTGATTTACTTCCTATATTTCTCGATACACAACAGCATCGTGAAACTGATGGGGCAAAATTAGATTTCACGGTAGACGGAATTTCTGGGTCACGGATAGGTATCGGAATAAATTTTAAGTAATTTATTGAAACTTTACTGAGGAAGTCGCAGTATATAGACGGTAAAACCGTTGGGGGAGAACAGTGATTAATACAGCAATATATTGAGATGGGCGGAAATCTGCAACGTACGCAAAAAGTAGTGGAGACTGCAGTGTCGAGAAAAAAGTATTCATGCCGCTCTGAATTATGTTCTCGAATTGTTAATCTATTAAGATCTATCAGTTATAACGAGTAGAACATTGTGTAAAAACGAAGGAGGAATGCTTTCCACTGATTACTTCAGATTGTAAATCAGTCATTCGCTGTGATAACATAAAAAAGTTCCAAGGAAAGGTCAGCATCCTACTCGGCAATAATTACATGGCCCGTCACTCAACGGCGTAATTTATACGTGGACTGGGAGTTTCACGTGTTCACGGTATACGTATAAAATCTAATTACACTTTAATAAAAGATAATGAAGTGTTTACACCAGTTTTACATTAGCAAACCTTCTCATCGACTCGTATCACGAATTTATTCTTGACTCTATGTAAATTCTCGTTTCTCTGCGCACCTTGTAAAACTGCTGTACGAGGAACGATGTTTGCATAAAGATTCGTGGTCTATTTATAATTAAATGCTATTTTGAACAGCGTGTTTAGTGCGCTGGCACGTACAGTTTCGCTACTTTCCATTTTACAGCAAAAGTGTTCTGACAATGAGTTTCTGTTTTATTTAAGGGGAACATAGAGTCAGCGGTCGTGACAGATTGCAAACACGCATATGGGTACGGCTCGGCGCGTGTACAGCGGCCATGAATAGAAACGATTTCACGCGACTGTCGGAATAATTGTGAATATCATTGAATTTGTTCGATATGTTTAATTTAAATGCGAACACCGGAACATTTTACGAACCATTGGTAATGTGAAAATACTGTTTGTTACGTAGAAGAAACAATAACTCAGATATTAAACATTTCTTTCGACCTAGACTAATTCCATTGTATACGATCTTTTTCATTTTGTGGATATGAAATTGTTCGCAATACCTCACACAATACTTAAATGTTTATTAATTGATTAGATAAGATATTCAACAGATCTAGATCTTTTTCATTTTGTGGATGTGAAATTGTTAATAATCCCTAATACAACACAATGWGTAGTAATTGATTGGATACCAACATATTTTATAATGTAAACGGTATTGAGAATAATGATACAGCAWGTTTTAATTGTGACTGAGAGGCACCACTCGAGTGCTAACATTTCTTCCACCCTAGAATAATTCCATTGTATACGATCTTTTTCATTTCGTGGATATGAAATTGTTCCAATACCTCACACAATACTTAAATGTTTATTAATTGATTAGATAAGATATTCGACAGATCTAGATCTTTTTCATTATGTGGATGTGAAATTGTTATAATCCCTAATACAATACTTCAATGTGTAGTAATCGATTGGGCATCAACGTATTTTATAATGTAAACGATATTGAGAATAATGGCACAGCAATTCTTAGTGGTGACTCTGAGACTTTAATATAAATAAACATCAACACGCGTTATGAAAAACTGAATAGTCAGTTAATTGAAGAAGGCTGAAGACTTATTTCTAGCAGAGAGCATAGAACTCAGTCTTCTGTGTAGCTCGGACTAAGGGAAACCTTATTGTTCCGTGTGCTATACCATGAAAACTAATAATACCAATTCGAGGGAAGGTATAGCAGCGTATAAACACTTTTTCCTGTCGCTGTGCCCAGAGGATGGTCGAGGACGGCATGTTGGTTACGGGTAGAAAATACGATTTTAGATAATGCACCGTAACAAGATCATCTATCCATCTATCGTCGTTCTTTCACCGGAAAAGTAGACCCAACGAAGTAGCAGCTGATAAGATTTAGCTTCTGTAGCTGGCGGAGCCCGTACCCACGGCCATCCGAAATTATCAAAGGAGAGGAAATTTCTGGCTCGGCCATGGAAAGCCATAAAAAGATAGCGCGAACTGCTCGATTACTTACGGGCATGGGAGAAGGCGCGAGAAGAGGAAGGGGGTGGTGGTTTGTGCACAGCCTGTTCAAGGATTTCTGCTCTAGAATATGCAGCTGCAAATGCAGCTCCTCTTGCAAAGCCCCCACCATCACCCTTTCCTTCATGATTCCCAGACCCCCACCTCTATTTCACCTTGCGTCTCGTTGTTTCATATACTCACATACTGGATCTTTCCACGCTCGCTTCTACTCGCCTCGAGCAATTGTCGGTTCGCGCAAGGAAATCCGGAATTTCCAGTCAGGGTGAGCGACGTCTGATTTTTGACCGAACACCTCGCTAAAAGTATTTTATAATTATGTACGAAGTTATGTTCGTCGATGGCGAACGGAATGGAAGTCTCCGAACACGATGGCAGCTCGGTTATACGAGCTCCTTGGCACACGTGCACGCTATGATTAAAAAATGCCTGAAGAGTTTTCAAGAGACACTGGCCGACGGATATATTTTATTATTCTTCGATAAAATTATGTTTCGTTCAACTACGCATTCCTCATGCATTTATAGCCGAAAGAATTTTCAAACAAAGACAGCAGTCGAGTATTCGCACTTTGCACTCGGAATCATTTTAACTCGAAAACCAATCTCGGATATTAGTAAATAGGATACTTAATTATTAAGTGGATAGGTTAAGAGTAAATATAATTTTTACTCATGTAATAATGAAGTGTTTGGTAATTTATTAAATACAATGAAAAATAGTGGCGCCTCATTCGATTGCTAAGGGTTAAAAATGTTGACATTATTTATACAGAAATAATAATGTTGAGTTTTTCCCAGGTTCTGTACGCAAATTTCAATTTGTTTAAACCTCCACGATATACAGATTGTACATTTGAGCTCTTATTGTTCGAAACAATTTATTGATTCCTGTATTATCATGTATAATCCGTTATAGTTGCTTGAAATTGTTTATTGAACCATTAAGCCTATAATTTAATGGGATTTCTCTGTCGGAATACCTGTTTTTCATGAACTTTTTGCTAATGTGTTATCTGATATAATGAATGGGAATTTCAAAAACTGCGCACGATCCTCCTACACAGAAATTTCGTAATTAAATTATTCATGTGCGCGAAATATCGAAGATTCTGCGGATAATTCCGGAATTATTTTACATATCTCGCCGGGGAATTTCGTGTCACGTATGACTTATATATTTTCCGGAACATGCGAAACTCTTTTTAAATCACAGGCAAGTTTAGTACGTTTTTTGTACTCGTATAAATAACTCGTTTTTTTCAATATTTCAATTTTTGCTGTTGGATTTCACGGATGACTGGGCATGTTCTGCCCATGTTAAATCCTGTGTCGAGGTTAGGTTCGTTTTTTTTTATTTAGTTCGAGTTTATATCGACGGCAAAATGCAGCGTCATTCATTCAACTTGTACGCTTTAAATCATTCTTGAATTAAGAAGCACCGTAATAACATTATTTCTCGTTGCAAGTGTAAGTGTTTAAGTATTCATTTCACTCGATTTTCGAAAATTTTCGATCGCCTGACTTGGGGTTGAGTTGTACTACTGAATTTCATGCCACCTCCTTCGATATCATGTTCTCCTACTACAACATTCAATTTTCGAGGTTTTCGAAAAATTTCTCCAATCTTTGGGTTTGTATTAGGAGAACATGCTACCGAAGGAGGTGGCACGAAATTCAGTAGTAAGGGGTTTTCCAATAAGGACATAACAACTTTAAGTTTAAATAGAACACAGTAAAAATTGAAATATCGGGCTGAAATTTATTAGAGTTGTAGTACACATGTTACAATTATGTGTGGAATTCGATGTCGTTCATGTGACCTCCACGGGCACGACGGCAGCAATCGATTCTTCGAATCCAATTTTCAACTACTCTCTCACACATATCAGCCGGAATGTTGATAATTTCGTGTTCAATATTGTTCCTGTTGTTGTTAGCATTGATAGCAGTGATAACACGATAGTAGTACGGAATAATAAGGGGAGCACTCGTAGGAGCGTGGAATGCAGAGCAAAGTGGTTTCATTAAAGTCTTTACGCTACAATTTTTATTCCAATATTTTTGAAACCTCCGTTTAATCCACATTCATCTGGGTGGTCTCAGAAAAAAAAGGCATACGTAAACGAGTGCTGTCTGCTAATTCAGGATTCAACCTGCTCCGAGTACGTAATTTTCGAAAATCTCGTTTCGGTAGTACGGCCATGTTCGCGCCGGCATTCGTTGAAACCGTGTGCCGCATTCTAGAAATTAGATTCCAAAGTAATGGCCGCCTGATCTTGTTTGTTGCAGAGGTTGCAGTGGTCCAGCAGTGGGGCGCATCGTGAACTTTGTTACTTGAAGGGACGTAGCGAGGACGAGTGTCAGAATTACGTGCGCGTATTCGGCAGACAAGGGCCTGATCGATTTCTCGTTTGTGGAACGAACGCGTACAAGCCGATGTGCAGGCAGTTCACCATCAAGGTAAGCGCTTTAGATTCTTTTTAAACGGGCCCGGCTGCGCGAAGGCCGCTCGATAAGTAGTCTTTTGTTTCGTGCCAAGTGGTTACGGTCGTTTCAACCCTCCGTTCGCAAGACTTGGGTCTATCTCGACCCAGGGCTTCGTTCCATATAAATTTTATTTTTCTACCAAAGGTTCATTAAAATCTGACGTCTAGATGTCAGCACCAAGGCAATTGAACCTATTACTGCGGTATTTTTTCCCAATGAGATTAAAATAAGTAAAAATAAATATGTTGCCCAGAATAAAGTACAGTTCAATGAGTGTAATGATTAGGCTGCGGATTTTATGCATTTATACACATGGCACCTACATCTACATCTGCATCTACATTCTTGTTCTTTTTATAAAGTGATATAACTACGCGTTGCGTCAATAAACTTATTATTAGACTGCGAATCTTTATGCAAAATACTTATTTTGTAAACATTTGCATTGATTGCAAGACACAGGAGCCAAATAAAAATTTCATTCTCCTTTTGATTATCTTTTTAAGGTGAAACTAGTACACTGGTGGCCTTGAATCTGTTCGATACCTCCACTCTTTTAAATTGTACCTACTCGTTTTTGTCATAAATGCATAAAATCCGCAGTCTACTTATTATAAAAGTGCTATACGTACATCATACAACTCGAGAAAACATTCAGTTTTTGCTATCGAAATCTCGTCAACGTATGATTTCACGAAATGTAGATTGCAATTGGCTGACAAAGTCATGCTATTTGATACCATTGGAACTCTTGCAGGGTTTCATGAAAAGTCGAGTCTATGCTAACAAGCCGTAAACAATTAATGACCTAACGAACAACGTTCGAGTTGCAATTCGTGAAATCGCTCCAGCAACTGCTGTGAAATTGTCAAAAGCATCCGCGACGCTATGATTAATATTTGAATATCGCCTTTGGCACCTGGATTGACCGTTTTAGCAACTGTCATAGTTGTACCAATTAGTGATTATTTTCTTTTCGGTCAACAATTTTAAGCAAACCGAGAATTGTGAGACATTAATAACATAAGTTATCTCTTTTTTACAGAGCTTTGTTTCTCGGTTAATCGATATCAAATGTTTTTCTATAACGCATAATTTTATGCCTTTCCTCTGTTATTTCTGTTGCATCAACTAAGTAAGAAATTATTAATAATATTTCGGAAATTGTATACAAGTCGATATACGATATATTAATTAATTAATTAAAATGGCTTCGTTCATGGATGTATGTCCGTTAGGAATATTGTATCTTCAAAGTTATCTAAAAATAGGTAGAGATACGTGGAGGAATAAATTATTAAATTTATTAAATGAATTTAATATAGAAACCTGTACAGTTTACGATCTCTCGCATAACTGATTACATCTGTTTTCTGGATTGAATGTAGAATTTGTTCATGGTGCACTCTCATCAACTATACGACGGATAAAATTGATGTACTGAATATTATACATATCGATTTTCTGCTATATTCTCAGACCAATAATCGAAGTAACTGAGATCATAATAGGAAACTGAGATTACACGGTTCGCGAGTGAATGAAAATCAACCTTCTATATGTAAAGAGAACTAGTTAATGGCGTGATTATCATCAGTGAACCGGTGGATCTTTATGCAATTATGGCTTTTGAAAATTTTCAAGAAATGCTAGAATATAAAGTATGACAGAATTTGGTACGATTTAAATTTATTTCAGATCTAAGAAGGCTACTACGACGGAAAATAAGATTCCATTTTATTCGACTTTCTTAAAATTCGTCCACAAAATTTGGAGATTGCATAAACATCCACGGTCTAATCATCAGATCGTGAAGAAATATTGAACGTATTTATATAATGAATTTCATTTTTATCTCTTCTGTACGTCCTATTCATTTTTGGTGTTTATTATCTTGATACAGCAGACAGCATCAATTGTTGCGTTTAATAATTATTTAGTAAGGTCAACGAGTAATATCAAAATAGAGTTGGCTATTTTTCGGACAAGTTCTTATTTTATTATGTTATTTGAATGAAACCCCGTTCGTTATTGGAACCAATCCTGTGACATGTTATTTGCATGAAAATAGCTGACAAGTGATCGAAAAATTTGGTTATTCGAAAATATGACACGGGAATAGGTCTGGCCGTGACGCATTTTTATTTTCACGCAATCTATTTTTGAATAAATTAGAAGATTTTGCAAGAGTTATTAAATATTTCAGGAAATTATGCATAAAAGAGAGGAAGATTATATTGTAACGCAGGTATTTTAGCAAGCGGCTGTCATTTGTTTGGACACTCGGATGAAGCACAAAATTTTGCGTAAAAAAGTATTGACCTTCATATATCATAAATCGAATAGTTAATGAGATATTATCGAAATAATTTTCCATATGTAGTTATTCAAGTTGAGGGATATCAGTTCGAGCACCTACTAGCTTCCAGGTACATAATAGCTATTATATTAGGTCGATGCATATGAAATGTCCGATTTTGAACAGTAATCTGTATTAAACAACCGCAAGTACTTCTTATTGATCAAAGAATCCCACGTTTCTTGATTGTATTATGGTAGACATTGAATTTTCTGAGTCATTAACATGCTTCACTTACAAGATTCTCATCTCTATTTTGTAGTTTTTTTTACTATCAACAAATATTATCTATTATCTTCGTCATATTCAAATGAGGTACTTTCAACAATTGTATTATTATTTTCTTCGTTGTCACTCTCTTCGAAATCAAAATCAGAAGTTTCTAAATCCAGATTTCAGCGGCGAACGTATTTCAAATAAGAGTAGATGCCCCAAACAAAATATTTATTATTTATAACTAATACTGAAAATACCGATATTTACTTAGCAAATACCGATTTCACGAAATTACAAAATAGCACGAAATACCGGTATTCGGTATTGCAATCCCTAAAGGTGATATATCTTGATAAAAATCGAAGTAAGGAACCCTAGGAACTATGCAACTTTTGTTTGATCATCTTTTTTTGCACAACAGATAATTTACGAGTATTTGAGATCGTCAGGTTACGAGAGTCGCCCTCTATATAATTTTATCATATTATTACAAATAATGGGAATACTCAAGGTGGCCTAAGCAATTGTACCACCCAGTAGATTAGATGAAACTATAAATTATGCGGAACAACTGCACGATCCGGTTATAACATTCAATGCGACCTGAAATCTGAATTTTGTCGTAAAATCGCTGGGTCTCAAATGTTAATCAGTTTACGTTGGCAAGTTGCAGTTAGCAAAACACGGTTACGTACTCGGAGTCCGAAAATCTTTTGTCGTCGCATGAGTACTTAATGAGCACACGTTTAACAAAGCGGCTGGGAATTTGACTTTGGGCTACTGTTTCGTTCATTTATTTAACAACCACACGCTGCGCTGTGTGTGCACGTGCACGCCGGAGGAAAGGATGCCGTTTTAGGAACAATAATCGTTACAAAGGGTGAACAAACCGAATTCAATGTACAACATTAGGAAACGTAGACTTTGTGGCTGATTTATCGCTCGGTCCTAAATATTGGCGCAACAAACAGAACGTGTATGTAATGCGATTAAACGGCAACGGTAATAAGCGAGTACGTGTACGAGAACTGTAATCAGATACTCGTCAGTTGCATCTAATGCCGTTGCAGATTGTTTTATCGTTATTCGTAACGGGGATTCCATTGTCCGAAAAACCATCTCGCGTGGGCTAACATAGCGGACTATGTACTACGTGTAGTATTTCCATCGTGTTTTTACGATAGGAACATATTAAATCTCTTCAACGAACCATTAGTCTACAATTTTATATTATGGATTATATGTATATGTACAATAATGTACGTATTACATAATTATTCAATATAAATGTATAATAACGTACGTACTATATAATTATTCAATATAAATGTACAATAATGTACGTATTACATAATTATTCAATATAAATGTATAATAACGTACGTACTATATAATTATTCAATATAAATGTATAATAATGTACGTGTTATATAATTATTCAAAATGAATGTATAATAATATAATATATTTATAAATATACAATATACAATATCCAATAATATAATATTATATATTATTATATTGTGTATTATATTTTATTATACATTATTGTATATAATATATAATATCTCATATAATACGTAATATATTATACATTATTATATACAATGTACAATATACAATATTATTATATATTATATTTTATTACACATAATATATATAGTATATTATATATATATATATTATATATAATAAAATAGAACATATTATATATTATACATTATAATTATATTATTTGATTTTATAAGTTTTTATTAATCACTGAATTACGAAGATCGTATTATAATCACAAAAATAGATTTTCCAATACAATCTTTGCAGTTTTTTATATATGTGATTTATGTTGATTCGTGATTTTCGTAAAACGTGTATCACTCCAAAATATATTCTTTTAAATATTGAAGATTTTATATAGCACTAAAACAGCATACCAAGTCGGCGATTGGTTCATACATCTTTTAATATTAACATTTGTATTTCATGTTTCACATTGTTTTGTTTTTGCATATACACTTCCCACTGCGATAGAAGAAATTTATTCAGTACGCAGTTTACTGGTGGCTGTTTTCAAAGTTACAGTTCGCCAGAAAAAAATTCGATGAGTAATAGAAGCTATTTTCGCGAATTCTTTTACGAGAGTTCGATGGAGCAAAGTTCCTTCGAGTTCTCACTTTATTGCAGAACACTGTTAATATTACGAAATAATTCATAAACACTTTCAATACTTACGTCTACGTGCAAAAGTTTACTCGTAGAAGATACCCAGTTTTGTTTACTGCTGCTCTAGTTATCTTGGCTTTAATATACGAGTGGTATCAGAGTGTGAAAAACTTCGTTCGGAATTTCTGTCGGATTAAAGAATGAAATCACTTATGAAATTATCGCATTATATTTTTTTATTTAATATTTCTGTTATTTATAGTTTCACTTTTTAATTCTTTTGAGTGAATGATATCTCATCATCTGTTCACAGAATTGTAAAATATTAAAAGGTTAAAATGCACATGTTTATGAAGTACATATTGAATCGTGTCGTTGTAGTGATTATTAGATTCTTTCAAAAATTGTAGGAAAATTTTAAAAATTAAACATGTCAAAATATGATTTCTCATCTATTAAAATAATTGAGGGAAGAAAGAACATTCTACTTGGTTTCTTGCATAAAGATCCGCAGTCTGGTGATTATTTATAAAAAGTAATCAATGCGAACATACTCTACATCTGTGCAAGTTGTGTCTATTGTATTGAACTAACAATGAGAATATAAGATATAATACATAGGGACATGTATAATGATTATTATTATTATAAATAACCATCCCTGAAAAAATTCAAAATTATACCAAATATTGTACCAGGCAAAACAACTATAACGAAACATTATTAAAAAATGTTCTTTTCAATAACGGATCATTTTGTTAACTACTAATTGCAAAGGTAATTGTTTTGAAATATTTGTTGTCACTTAGATAGTCTCCCTTTTTGTTTTCTGCAACCTTGCTGCTCTTTATCGTTCTACAAATACCTGTGTTAGCTGATATCCATAGTCATTCGGTTTTAAACATCATTTTTACCACTTGTTTCGCTTTAGATAAAGAAAACGCAAGATTTTATGGGAAAATACCATCTCTTGCATATCACGTAGTCTCTTCCGTTTTATACTCCACTACTCCGCCACTCTCGGTTCCATTTTTCTTGAACTCTTCTTCGTACATGCTTGTGCGCATCTTCGCTTACAGTTCTCAGATGATTTACTTTGACTATTGTAAAGTATCTCTGTTTCTGCAATTGCGGATTTCCTCGGAATTTTCTTTGAATATACAGTGGATCCAAGAATTATCTGAATTCGATTCTGGCAAAATGGTTGATATTTAACTTATGATAATTTCGTGAAAAACAATAGTACCTTATATTTAAACTTTGGCAGTACGACTTTTATTCAAAGTTTAACACCGTGCAAAACTTGCTGAAGTAAAATGAATGATAGTTTTTTTACGTAGTGATCTCGAGCTTTATAATGAGACCAAGTTTATTGTTGTACTATTTTTGTGAGATTTCTGTAAGATTTAAAAATCTTCGAATTTAGAGTTTGCGATTCATTTAAATCGCAGATTCTTACAATTTTGCTATTTCCGATCAATTATAATATTTCGATGAAACTTTGTACATGTATATCACTTACTTAGACTAAAGGTACCTTCCAAATTTTCATTCCAGTCACAGATAAAAAATTTAAAAATCCTGACCTATACTTTTTTCTTTGAAATCGCGATCAATAACAATTGAAAGAAAAACTATTTACACTTTAGCTAGTAAACTAATCCTTCTAACGTTTAAAAAAAAAACTCAAGCTGTTGGGTTTAATTTTGAGAAAGAATGATTCGTTTTTAAAAGGTGTACGAAACTTTGTACACCGACTGTATTTGCGACACTGTATGACCTAAAAGCAAAATATAATATTTCCGGGAATGTTCGTTCAGGTTCAGCTCATTTCCGGATAACATCACTCATTTGGTCGAGCAGCAGTAGCTATACCGTGCAACGTATTTAATCCCCCTCGAAATCGTGTTCAAACCCAACCATATCATTCCCATAAGTGTACGAGTATGAATGCAAATTTTAAATTGAAGCCCGGTTTTCGTTTCTTACATGAAACTCTCGCAAATGGGACTGGATAATCGTTGTAAAATCATCGATCTCGAAGTATATACACTCTTCATGAAAGGTTCCCATAAGTTGCGAGTTTTATAACTTCTGGAGTCGTTGGTACAGTCCCATAAGTGATTGCACTGAAAGACTATTTTCGTCAGGTGTTATCGTAAAGGAGCGAGAATAGTCGACAGTATTTCATGTCGCAGTTGGTCCACAACTGCGTCCGAAATTGCCACGAATCCTATTTTCAACAATTTCGTCATTGACTGACCAATCAAATTTTAGGAGCGCAATGGATCGTCTCGAATGGCTTTAATACACACCATTTAACCATTTAACAGTCTGCTGGTGTTGGAGTGTTCCATGATATTTCAACAATAGAGAAACAGCTAATATTTTCAATATTTTCAATGTTATTAAATTATCAAATTTAATACAAAATTAATATTTTTAATCCCTTCCTCTACAATATTGTATTCGACGTCCTTTAAACCGAAATAAAATGTCTAATTTCCTTCAAACCCAATTTCCTCTAACACTAAACCTACCGAGAGCCTTAAAAGTAACTGGTACATGTTTCTGATGTATTAGTTACTGTGGTCCGTATTTTCCTTGAAACGATGCAACTATTACTTTGTCAAGACTAATTATTTTCCTATCAAGTTGGAGTCACTATGTCTAAAAGTGTATTATTGTCAGATATTATTCTTTTCTATACTGTGAAATATATTTATACACCCAGTATCGTTAAAGTGAAACAGTTGTATCGCAGAATTTGTGTGTTATGTATTAAATGCTGCTTTGTTCTGTATAATTATAAATTGAATCTTGTTAATGCGTGATTTAACGGTACCATAAACATTTGTTACAAAATACACAACGTCGAAAATATGTATCCTCATCCTCGCCTCATTAGTACGACGCGATGTCTTGTCAAGATGTGCAATTTAAAATATTTATGTTAATTACACGTGTTACCGAATAGAACGACCGACCTTATTACGTTGAATTAAAAGCCTTAAGTGATTATTTTTACCGTTTTTAATACCTTCAACGGGGCAACTGGTCGGTAGTAGTAACGTGGTCAGGAATAGGGCTATTTATCTTAATTATTATTATTAAGCCCCGTTGAAATTCATTGGTGCACGGTGTGGTCTTGGCGAATGCCATAATTTTTCTCTTGTTTTTAATTAAAACCGTGCGGTCGCGCATCAGAGATCACTGTGTGTTTCGCTTTAATATTATTGGTTGCATTGAGTTCTCGTTCGACTGCACCCGGGTTATCCGTTAAGACCAAAGTCTCTTTGGATTTTCAAAAGAACTTTTGAAACACGGAACGGCCCCGAAGGAGCACAGAGAACTCTTTCGGAAAAAGCCCGCTTCAGCCTTGTAATACACCTTTCTGCTCGCGTTTAAGCCGGCGAATCGTTTCGCCCCCTTTTTTTTCCTCTCTTTGTGCTTGGCTGTTCGCAAGCTGCAGCCTCGCCGCTCCGAGGCACTATTTTTAATCAGGCATAAAACATAAAAGAAGAATTAATGTTGATGCCGCCGATGGGCGTAACAACTTGTAGCAAACCGTCTTGTGCCTGTCTTGCTCCCCTTTAAATCTATCGGACGTATCTGCGTATGTTCCCTTTTATGCTCTGGAAATCTAGGATGCACACATTGTTGCTGGAAATGCGACATTTTGTCTAACAACAGGTCACAGCGGCGGGTTCGTCGATTCTGATGAAACTTTTTTATGCTGAATCTGGAGCAAAAATAAGCAGTCCCATATGTCCGAGTATTTTTCACGATACGCATTATTTATGAAGATTAGTATGTACGAGTATTGTACGAGGTATTATATCAATTTCATACATGTATCCATAAAATGAAAAAGATCATATGCAATTGAATTATTCCAGAGTTCGGCATTAATCGATTAAAACTTTAATCAAGATTGATTGATTAATGTGTACGATTAAACAAGGTAATCATTGAAAAATCGATTGATGAAGTTAATCCTCAATCGTTGATTAAAAAAGAAGTCATCGAAAAATCGGAGACTGATTCAATCGATTGATGAAGTTAATCGTCGATAAAAAGTTGTGTTATATACAGGAACACGAATATAACCTTCAAAGTAGGGGTCACGGTTATCGTAATCTCCCCTAGATGGTGGTGTGACCTGTATAAATAAATAAATTAGAAAAAGAATTTCTACAAAGCACGCAGTAAACGTTCGCTGCGTCTAACAATCTACCCTCGTGCAATAAATTTCGAAATACTCGTCAGAGTGGGTGCAGCGCGCAGACGTTGGTCGGAAGTCCCCGAAGGGTGAACGCAGACGTATCACTCGTTAAATGTTAGGAAGCGGTTTGGTACCTTGGCAACTGTGCGGAACAACGTCTGAAAAAGTATCGGTAAAAATGTAGCTCGCAAGCTCGTTGCCGGTCCCGATACTTCCACTTTCCCCGAGCTCGCTTCAAAACAAACTTGCCTGTTTTCATCGACCGCTTCGAGGAACGTAAATCCCGCGTAAACTTTGCTGTCAATAAATCGCAACGCCCAAGATAACTTCTTTATGCGATCGTCGAACGCGCGACAACGGGCAAAGGGTGGCTCGGTGACTCTAAAGGAGAAAGAGAAAGAGAGAAAGAGAGAGAGAGAGAGAGAGAGAGAGAGAGAGAGTTGTAGGGTGGCCGAGGGGGATGAAGCGTTGCGGCGCCCAGCGTCTTAATAATGGCACGTCGTGGAAACGCGCCGTCATGCCATACTGGCAAGGGGGAAGAATAGCGGGGGAAAAGGAGAAGACGAAAAGTGGCGCATGAACTCGTGATTTATCAGCTGCCGTGTCTCCCCAATCCTCTTTCCCTTGATCTCCAGCAAATAACGACGATTCTAGTCCGCGTTCGAGCGTGTATACGCCTACATTTCGTGTACACGCCGCGCCGGACCAGGAAGAGCCGACTAAGTGACATTTTAAAAGGGAAAAGAGACGACAGCGTGTGAAACCGCTTTGACGCATGCTACCCGGCCATTATGGAGAGCTATAATTTCGCGACCAAAGACCCGGGAATAGAGACGCCTCGTAGTAGTCCGGGCGGCCGGTCTCTAGCAGTTCATTTGGTAAAAAATGATTTGGCAGTGCCGAAAATGTCGATATCACAATGAAATTTAATAAAAATTATAATTAGAACAAGCATCTCTAAAAATGAACATTTTGTTCACACGATTTTCTTTTGTGAACCTTGCTGAACTCATTTAATATTTCTAGAAAAATTTTCTCTTAAACGAAGAGCATTCTTTTACCTTGAAAAGGCATACCTCAAATTTAGAATTGCAGTTCGTCATTTATTAAATAATGAAAGTTGTCCAAGTTATTTCCCAATTTGACATGGAATATCTTTTCAGTTCCACATAGTTCTGCATTTGTTCAAATTGCGATACTTTCAGTATACTTTGTTCCTTGACTGCTACTTATTTTAAACAATTTTATTTACTCCGGATTTTATGCATTTATAACAAAAATGAGCGAGTGTAATTGAAAACAGTGAAAATATTAAAAGAGTTTAAGAGTGTTAATGTATCGTTTTCACCACATCAAAATTACTAATGAAGAATATAAAATTACATTTAACATCCGGAGTCTGCTAATTACATTAAATATAGCTCTCGAACTTTGTCGCAATTTATGTTTGCTCTTAATTAAAAAATAAGACAATTAGATAATTAAAGAGGAAGAACCAAATACATGTAAAAACCCGTTTTACACACTCGACAAAAGAATGCAAAGGGTTAACGAAGCAGTCACACCGGCAATCACGATAAGATTTGCAGAAAATTCCAGGAGACTTGAATTGCTGCTGTAATTTATAATTTACAACGTACTAGTTTCGCTGAAGGATTAGGAAATATCATTTTCTCTCCACAGATTTCCAATATGCTAATCAGAACTGGTGCATATAAATTGTAAGACGTATAAAGATAAACAAAGAAATAGAAAACGGGGTACTTCCTGTCCATAGATTTCTGGTTGGCTAATCTGGACTGGTAACACGATTATAAAGAGTATGCGGCCGATTCAGCGATTTCATTTAATACGTTTCTCTCATTGATAACTGTCTTTCTCTTTTATCAACGAGAAGACTTTGCAGCGTGTGTCACTATGTAGTAGCTAGCGCCACGGTATACTCGGAATGGTGACGTGTAAGACGATTAACATAACACGATTATAACGTCTTGACGTATCACTTCACTGAACTTTACTCTATCGCATTGGGTATATCATTGGAACGCGGTCTGACTTCCGATCGGTAGACCACGATGATAACACGTATTCTACCAATCACGAGTTATGGGAGAGCTAAGCTAAGCGCCAAGGGCTGAAAGCTGTTATGATATCGGTTCCGGTTCGAGAAACAGCTTCGAACAACCGTTATTTTCTATAACAGTTATAAAGAACCGAAGTTAGCGAGGATATCGATTCTGGTTACACTTCCACAGTCTGTTCTTTTGTCGGCTGCGCGTCGCGGTTGCATGTATCAATTCTTTGCCGGTTCTTTATCGGTTTTGCATCGATATCAGATCTCACTGTTCTCATAGTCTCCCCTCGTTTACGATCTGCTCGTCGCTCGTTACGATTTTATTATAATTCGGATCGACTACTGCGCGAAAGCGAGGCACTGTCAGCGAGTTTGTTTATGTATTATTGAATCGCGCGAGCACCAGTCCGCGAATCGACTCGACGTTTCGCATATCGGCAGGCGATAGCTCGCATTAACGCATAGGCTATCAAATATCTCGAATTTCAGCCGTGTTCCCGCGGGATTCTGCAAAATTGAACAGACACAGCTAGTAATTAATGTATCGTCGATCATGTCTGAATCAGTTTTCATCCATGCTAACACTAATTTCGTATTAACTTTTAACTCCGTTAAACCATTCATCGTTTCTAACCTTCGTCCGATCGAGCCCGGGTCTGTTTGGATCAATCGAATAAAGAATTTACGAACGTCAATGTTCGATGAACGTGTTTATATCGAGGTTGTATTAACGAACGGATCCGGGAATTGAACCCGACAAGAAATTATATATGTAGTTGTTTTGTTAGCACGACGTTTATACTACCAGAGATCAATGGTTTCACACAGACGATCGGTCGATTTAGGTGTTCAAATCACTAGGATTATTAACTACTCGCCAGATTAAGGAGTTAGGACACAGTAATATTTTGAAAAAATCGAAAACTTTTGTTTTTATAGAAAATTTGAATGCTTAAATATTGATTACAAAGGAATCGAATTTTATTTCATTTAAAAAGGAACACATACCATTCATAATTGTTAGACTTTGTTAAAATCTTCATGACGAGTCTGACTCGTTAAAATACGGCAACGGTTAAATTACACCTACTCATTTTTGTCGTAAATGCATAGAAACGTAGTCATAAAATATGGCCAGCATACAAAATGATTAATAAACATTATGCATTAATTTAAGAACATCAAAGTCTTATATTCATCTTACCGAGATCATTAAAGAAAGAATAATTCTGTTTCTTACCCAATTGATGCAGGTCATTCTTATTTTGCATAAAAAGGCGATATTTTAAAAAATCCGAGATAAGAGAGTTCGCGTATTAGAATGCATTATTCGTGCCTACTACAGTGGATTATACCCTCGTAAATGATAGGGTAAGCGGATAAAGGTATTTACGGCAACTTTTCCATTATACACTGATTGTATGACAGAAAAGGCGGATTATAGGAACGTACACGATGAGCAGAGGATTTCTCTATTTTGTTTCGTTTCTGAAGTGGTTTTTAATAAACAAGCGATCCCTTGCAGGATAATCTATGTCTGTGAGCTTTTATGCATTTCGATATCAAGATAATGGCTGCTTCAAGAGCAATAGGAAAGAATCTTCCCTCAAGTAGAATGTACTATTATAGGGTTAAAGTACGAATGATGTGTATGTATTATATGTATGAACATGTGTGTATTAATATATAACCCTATATATAGTTGAATTTATAAAATAGAGAATCGGAACAGAAGAATTCTAAAATTGTAATTGACAACGAATTGTAAAAAGAAGATCAGATCGAAACGAGCTTTCGCGAGAAACACGTTTGTCAACGATCGGTTATCCGTGTGTCATGTTTTACAAATAAATACGGCTTATTCCTTACACTATGTTATTCTGCTAGTTTCAATACGTTTTCCAAGATCATTTTGATGATTTACTTTTTCTTTAAAATTATCATAATCCATGGTTCAAGCTTTGTTATATGTATTGGGTAACGGAATAAGTTTCCGCCCTTTTTTCTTGAAAAGAAGCACTTTATTAAGAAATTCAAGTGGAAAGTAAATTCATTCAAAGTATGCTCTATCGGCATCTACAACCTTCTGCCACCGTTCAGGTAATAAATGAATCCCTCAAAGAAAAAAATCTGGTTGTTTCGATGCAAGCCATTCATCGAGCCAATTTCGGATACTTTCACAGGAAGTGAACTGCTCTCCAGATATGGCCGACTGCATGGCCGGACCAAGTGGAAATCTGAAGCAGCAAAATTTTCCAGTCCACTCCATCCAAGTATTCCTTGACGGATTTTGCGACATGTGGCCTAGCGTTGTCATGTAACGCAATCGGCTTATCGTGCATGTTGTCCCATTCCGGTCGTTTTTCTTGTAATGCTCGCTTCCAACGTAATAATTGTAGTTCTTCAAGTGTTTGACGTGAATTTTCATCAAGTAATGCCCGCAAATCTGTATCATTGAATTTTTTGGCGCACCATCGCTATCTTTATCCCTTACGTCGAAATCATGGTTTTTAAACCGCCGAAACCATTTTTACAACTTGTATTTGATGGAGCATCACCCCCGTAAATATCCACGAGCAAGCAGCGATGCGTTTTCGCGGCACCTTTCTTTAAAACAAAATAATGCAACACAACTTCCCGCAAATGCTGCTTACCTGGAACAAAAGTCGACATTTTTTACGCTAAAAATTGACCGCTGTTCACGCTCGAAACAATTGCCACTAACTGCGTTTTGAAGCTTATTGTTAGACATAGACCTTTCAAAAAACATGTACTACGTTCCATCAAATACGCGATCGCTACTTAAGTACAACGATATCTCCAAAAGGGCGGAAACTTATTCCCATACCCGATATGTATAGTAACAATCCATCGCTCATCTCTTAACATCAATCAGTAAAATATCTCGTAGCTAAAAACATTTCAGACTGATCCATCGATCTTTCCATATGGTAGGCTAGTCTGACTGTAAGATTAATTGCATTTACTAAGAATAGATGCCGTTGAAGAATTACGAAACTGTGATGGAAATTCTAATATCGAGCAAGACCTGCTAAAGTTTGATGACAACAAAGAATGTATAATATGAAAATATTAAAGTGAAGTATATTCTGGATCAATATAAATTCCGAAAATGGACGCCTACATTATTTTCAAGTAACGCCGACTATTGGATCATTAATATACAATCGACTTTTAATTTAGCGTTAACCCCGTCCATTTAGTCGATAAACGAAACATTTTCAAGTAAAAATGTTGTAATTTAACGCTTGAAACAGTGAAGGTTTTCTTTTAACTTTCTTAAACGTCTTTGCAACGTAACATTCAAGTATTATAATCAACTTTGGAAATCTGACCATGCCACAAGTATTGAAATAAAATGTTTCCCGTACGATTCAAAACAATACGTGAAACTTGAAATGCTTTTTTCAAAGCGACATTTGTTTAATTGGCACACGCGATATCACAAAGACCAATGGTTCAATTTGTTTGAAGTTCTACAGGCAGCTGGAATTGATGCCCTTTTCCTGCCTTAACTGAAATCATATAAATTCAGTATTTTTAAAACTCGATCTCTGTTGACCAAAAATCAGCCAATTTTATGACGGAAATCGTATTTTTCTAAAATATAAAATGTTTTTTTATTTGGAATAGAAATTGTTGCCTAAACGTTTGATTTTACAATCACAATGTTAAAAGATTCGTGATTCCAAAATTGATACAGTATTCTTTGTACATTTTCATGCAGTATAGTTACTAAACATGCATAAAGAAATTTGCAGTGTTCAGAATTCGTATATGTGCAATTCCCAATTTGAGACGATTCAAAACAATCGCCAGGTTTTCTACGGATATCATTCGAAAATGTTTAGCCGGATGAATAAATTCGAATTTGGATTTTTATATACGATAACATCCACTTCAAAGATCAATGTCTTATAAAAATAAAAATTACTAAAATGTATTTCTGCTTCCAATGATTTTAATCAATTGTAAAGAATGTGACGATGTTCTTAATTACAATACAATAGGAGACAGAAAGAAAGAGAATAGTCTTTAATGAGCATGAAGAAAAAAGAAGAAAATTTAATTTACACAACATTCCAGTCTCTTGGTGGCTAAAGAATTGAATGTAATATATGCCAAAAATAATGTTCGAGTTGTTATATCGCTTTGATGTTCGGTTAGACAATAACCTAAACCTAACTAAATCAATATCATTTACATAATAGTGTTGTATTTCATTAACAAATAAAATATTCCATTAAAGTTTTAATTATTAGCAAATTTTATTCTTTTGTAACAACGTTGCGCTTCGCCCGACGACAAATAAATGGAAAAATATAAAAAGTAGAATTTTGAAATTTAGTAAATTTAACAATGAATTACTCGTTAAAGATGAGAGAATACGTATACTTTTACTATTCGTGAAATATAAAGCCGTAAGAGAATTAAAAGGAAATGCTCGATTGTTTGAAGGCATGGAGGCAGGGAAACAAACTCTTGAGTCAGGACCGCAAGCTCTGAAAATATGCACGGTTTTCCGGAGTTCCTTGTACACCGAGCGCGGATAATAGCACAAAGAATCGTTTCACAGAGGACCGTTTACCAAAACCAATAGCACGAGGAAAGAAAAGGCTCGATTCAGTAACACGGTGAAAGAGAGGGCTCGAGGGTGTAACTATCGTATTGCACAATTACGGTCAGCAGAGCGGACTTGTCGGCATGCGAGAAGCGATCGCACGTGAACCGATATCCGCGAGCGAGCGAGAAAGAGATAGGGAGAAAAGGTGGAGTGAAGGTAGAGAAACAGAGAGAGAGAGAGAGAGAGAGAGAGAGTACGAGGAAGAGTGAGAGAGCATGGGACTGGACCGATCGAAGGGACCGAATGAAACGCCTCATTCTCATGTGAGCGTCAAAGTGTCACGTATCGGTCGTTCAGTAGAACGTCTTGGGGAAGTTCCTGTGTAATCAATCGAGGCCGCCGCCTCTTCGTCGTGTTCCTCCGGACTCCTCGGCGAAGTCTTATCGGAAGTCTTCCGACGAAGCAGACGGTGTCCCCTTTCAACATCCAGATACCCTATCATCGTTGACTACCCTTTGCTCCTCGCTACCTACCGGTAAATCGATCTTCCACGCACAAGACTTCGCGGCCGTGTTATCAGAAAACTCGAGAGTCAAGACTTTATTCCATCGGGAATTCGATACTGGCGCGGCTCGGCGTCCCTCCATCGTCTCCGAGCGAAACTCGCCAATTTTATTTCCGAACGACCACCGCGTCGTTAGAGTCTCGTCTATTGCCGAAGAAGAGGAATCAACCGAAAGGCGACGCGACGACCCTGGCTCTCCGTAAAATCGATTAATTAGATCAATACCGGCCCAATATAATGGAAGATCGATCCGGGAGAGTGCTGGAATGATAAAGATATTATTAAATGAGAGGCGATTGAAAAAAAAAGAGTTTCTCGGGGAAAATGAATTATGCTCTCGACCACGGATAATATCGACAACCCCAGACGGGACGGATCGAGTGCTCGAATAAAACGACTCCAAAATTTACATTCAGTTTAAGCTGATCGACTTTCGACCTTTCAATGCGGCTCCTTACTTTTCTCGGTTCATTTTTCTGTGTTTTGTTAGTTTTTCTAATAACTTCTGATTTTATCTTTCGATAATGTACGTCGATTATTTCAATTTATTATGATTTAGACTCGCATGACTATATGACGAATATTAGTCACTTGGACGTTATTTTATTGCTTCGGAATAGGGTTTGTCGGTTTTTTTTTATATAGCTTATAACATGTTCGACCCTACAACTGCCATAATTACTAGACAGCGGATTTTATGCGTTTTTGACAAGAATGAACAGATACAATTTAAGACAGCAAAAATATTAGAGAAGCATTTAAACATAGTACTATATTTTTTTTCAATCTATTAGACATTTTAAGAAAGAAACGAATTTCTATTCCACTCCAAACGTTCAAAGATCCGCTGTCTAGTAATTACATTCTCGAAGAATGAGACTTTCAAAATCGATAACGAAGAAAAATCGATTTTTCGAAGTATCAATACTATCTTCTTAAATTGGAACCCTGAGAAAAGGCTAAAAAGGCTAAAGGTCAAATTCAGCACCAGTTGCCAGATTTTTGCACATGCTCGCGTTTCTTCCAGAAGGTTGAAGCTTCTGTTCAAGTGTCTATTAGCTTAAAAGGAAAATGCGCTTCGAGAGAAATTTAAGGAAATGCCTCGGCGAATTTCTAACTGTGTTCATTCGGATATGAAGCAAATTATAATAAAATTTTCGAATTCACTTTTAAAATGGATTCACTCTAACTTTGGTATACACTACAATATCAGTTTACCGTAGTTCTGTTTAATTCATAAAGTAGAACAATAACACAGCAAGAAATTGGTATACGTTTATGCATCTACTTCATTTATTTTCTGCTAACAGAATGTATACGATTATTTCGCAACTCTGAATTTCCTAGGACTTTGTGTATGTTACAATAAATATGTTAATTTCGTAAATGTATGCACATACTAATTTGGTAAGTAAATGTATTCAATGCGGCAGGATTTAAACTTTTGCTAGTAGAAGGACTTGATTTAATAAAGGTATGCGCGAACAGCAATGCCAGTATTGATTTTCATATATACATCTTTGTATATCTTTATTTATTACTACATTTACATACTACTATATCTATCCATAAATATACTTTCTCATTTCCATAGGTAAAGTAGTGTCTGAATTATACTCGGTCCGATATTATTTTTCAGAGGAAACTGCTTATTTTGATGGAAAATATTTATATTTTAACCACGTGTTTGTTTCACTTTATTTAACTGTTAATTTAGTGAATATCCTGAATCGCCGAATAAAAATGTATGTAATTGAAATATCCATTTACTTTGGACAGAAGAGCAGAACGTACGAAACCGTGAAAAAATTATTGTACAGCGGTGGGCGAACCAACCGATTCGAAGCGGTAGAATCGCAGGAAGGAATCGAAAATTTTCGTTCCGATGTTTCACGGACTCGCCGTGTACCGCGAATTGTTCCCGATTTAATATTAGATATTCTCAAAGGAATAGACGTAGTCCAATTCTCGGCACGGTACTGTTCCGTTGTTTAGAAACGGCAGACCTCGATTCGCCGGAAACTAATTCAATCAGAGATGTTGCACCGAATACTTCTGAATTTTTCATGGAAGGTCTTACAATCCGATAAAAACTCGAGAACTTTATCGTTAACCACGTCTCCGGCAGAACTTTGCCCACCCGAAGTGGAGAAAGAATTTTCGTACTCCTTTTAGCTGACAGAAATGTTAATTTACAATATTCACAGTGATTCTAAAAAGTATTGGTACACTTAATTTCGTAGGAAACGATAGTGCATAAATAAATTTGGACTCGTTTTTTTTTAAGCTTTTCCTTTCGAAAAACATGGCTCGTTCTCTTTTAAAATATTTGTGCACTATCCTTTTCAATAGTCTTTTAAAATTGATTTTAGTGCATAAAACCTTTTCTATTCAATTCCTTCCCTGCACAATTTGTAGGACAATGTTAAGCAACATGTGTGATTTATATTATTTGATACTTAATATTAACTGAATTTTTTCCGATATAATTTACTGATTTGCTGTATTTTTTTGTTGCAGGTATGATTCCAGTTCCATTTTTATCTTGTATCTGGAGTACGTAAGTACCAGTCTGTGTTTAAAGTGTAATTCGGAATCAATCTGTTTAATATAATTAAATATTAAATAGTTGTATTTTCGTAGTTTTATTGTAATTATACACAAGGCCGTTTTGAATTTTACTCTTCCTCTCTAGATCTTACATAAATCTCTTTATATTTTTACTAACAATGAGAGTTTTTAACTCTTAAAGAACTTCGAGACTTCTGAAAACTTCAGGATAATATAAAGCACTCAAGATTCCCAAGATTTTGAGATCGAGAAACTACGAAACTTCTACAAATATCTGAAGCTTGCAGACTCATTATCAGTTTAAAATATTGTTCCACCTAATTACCAAGTAACGCCCTTGTATTAAATTCTTTATTGCAATAAACTCTTAAAATATAATGATTAATATACTTGTTACTAAATAAATATATAATACATAAATAATAATGAACTGTTATTAACTCAACTGGAAATAAACAAATCAAAGCGTCGAGAAAAATATTTTCTAATGCCATCGTCCATATTACGGCAAACAGTTGGAACATCAGTAAAAAATCCATTTAGACAGCAGATTTTATGCATTTATCACAAAAATGAGTAGGCGTAATTGAAAAACAGTAACAACATTAGAAGAATTTAAAATTACTGTTATGTTGTGTTCAACCTGTTATAAACATATTAAGAAAGAAAATTTTCCATAGAACTCTAGATTGTCGTAATTCGGGTAGAAAGATTGTATTTCGCATAAAGATACGCCGTCTAATAATAATGAATTTGAACAGAGATATCTATTCAACACAAATGCGAATTTAAAAAATAAACTGTAAAGTCGCTTTTTTAAGAAAGAAGTCATTTGCAAAAAAAAAAAAGAATTACGTGTACATAGCAGTTCATACCGAAAAGTGTGTAACTTTAATGGTTAGCCTCGTCAGCGTATCTCGCAATTACCAGAGAACTTCGGAATACGTTCTTCGGCAGCGGAGGTAATTTCGGGATGTCCGCCACTGTCCGACGGGACTAGTTAAATTGCGTGTTTTCTTTAGGCAAAACCAACGGGCGACACCTGAAATGTTAAACAACTAATAGCAATTAGCAATTAACTTTCCGTGATTAAAAATCACATTGGAAGGTATTAAATTATTCAGTTAATTAACTGGAAATCCGTCGAGATGGTCCGAGTCCCGCGGAAGTCTCGGGGTTTGTTTAAAAAGGAGAACGGAGCATGTGCGGTGCTGCAAAGTTTCCGTAATTAGCGAGTGAAATAACCGAGGCGTGCCGCGTCCCGACGGACAAAAGAATTCGAGGCGTCCTCTTCGATTGCGGAGACGGCGCGGCGTGGGAGAGGCGGCCGGGATTTCTGTCGGCGACAAGAATAATCGGAATTCTTCAAATAGTCGATGATTTAGTGGGGGATTCGTTTTGTCGGAGTTTATCGGGAATATTCCGCGCCTCGAAAATGGAAAACGTGCGATAGTTTCACCGGGATACGAGCGCATCCGGACTTGGAACCCACAGAGCATCAGACACTGATCCGACCTGTCTTCCGACGCTTTATCGGGAGCCTAATTCTCACGTCCAGCCGAAAGAAAATTCGAGTAGGTACCTTTATTCGGATCACGTGGCCCGATATGGCTCCCGAATGCGAACTCGCACCTTTGGTCCATCTTCTTATCCTTCTTCTTCTTTTTCTTCGTCTTTCTTAGCCCGGTTCAGCTCGTCGCTAGCTTTCTTTCAACTCCTCTCTTCCTCCTCCTTGCAGCTTGCCTCATTTTCGGTAGACTTCTTTACGGAAGACTCGAATAGTCGTGGAACATGGATTCACGTTCCTCCCCTCACTTCCACGCTACTTCCTCCCTTCCTCGAGTGCTCTAGAGTTGGTCCAATGCTCGTTCTTACCTGGCCAGCTTCCTCCTCCGAAATTCCCTTCTTGTTCGCGAAAGGACGCACCCTCGGTGCCTTTAATTCGCCACTCTCGAATAATCCATTTCCATGGAAGCACCATGGACACTGCGAACTGCTTCCTCTTTGATAGTTTTCTGCCGCTTTTCTTCCGGTTAACGCTCGACCCACCATTTCTCAGTCGTTCTCGTGCTCGGTTTTCGTTCCATCTTCATTATAGCAATCTCTGTTTCTTCGTTTCTTGCTTTCGGTTATCCACGCGCCGTTCTTCCCCTTACGTTCGCACTTTGCCGCCATTTCCTCAAGTAATTTGCCAGCACCGTTCCACGACGACGGATCGAACTTCCCCGATGTTCCATTTCTTATTTTTCCCGTCCGGAAGTTCGTATCTTGTCCGTAGCCCGAGAATATTTGACGTGTTCCACGTACCGCTCTCGTCGAATCCATTTTCGCGAAAATCGTTTAACTCGACTCGCGTTATCGCACGGTCCATTTTCCCTTGCTTGTTTACCGGCTTGATGATCGTTTTCTAGCCGGTTGCTCATTTTCGACCGACGCCTTTTCAATTTCAAACTCCGACGGATAAGTACTCTTCCCTCGAAACGAAGTTCCGAGCTACTTTTTCCAAACGCGGCCATCTTATTCTAACGGAAAACGCGGCTATGACGTGAGATGCGAAAGCATTACAGATTTCAATCAGAAAACTGGTGCATCATTTTTCTGTTCAATATTACACATGTTTCTTTAGTTTGTATAAAATCAGGTCACTTCGTTACACACTAGATCCAAGAAATATTTGAACACCCTATATATAATTTTCGGAATGCTCTGTTTGTTTATGAGGTTATAATTTCGTAAAGAATAATCCCCTCAATTCATGCTCCCTACCCTCATCTGGCGACGCTGCTGGCAGAGATCTTCTTGTCATGTCACCAGAATAGATGCGATATAAAATAAATAAAGAAGGTTTATAATCTAAGCGTGTGAATTGAAACATACCTTGCGCCAGTACGAATCCTGTCTTTAGATCCAGGAAGAGACGGAACCGCAAAAAGTCCTCGCTTTCGACACCTCTTTTGCGATTTCAGCCCGGAGGTTCTTCCGAGGCTCCGTTCCGCCAGGAGTATTGCTATAAAAGAGAACGGAGACATTCATTAGTTCTTTTATTTGATACGCAGTTTTGAAGCAACCCCCTCGGACGCCCTCTGATTTCTCATATTTCTCGTTTCCTTCCATTGTTTCCGCGATGCAGGTTTCTTGCTCGCGCAGCCGCCACTTCCCCTGCTTAGTCTTTTCCCTTGTTTACCCAACGTTCCTCTTTTATGCGGTTATGAGCTCCAACTTATTTTTCCCTGTTACTTCTGCTGCTCCTCTCCTCGAGTATCTTGGAAAGTTGCAGGCAACGGTTTCCTACCGCGGGAACAATCTTCCGCTTCGGAATTACAGCTTCATTTCCTCGACTCTTTCGTTTTACATATTTCGCTGGTCCCCAGTTTCTCCTTCTTCACCTTCTTCTTCTACTTCTTCAATTCAATATCTTCCCTCTTCACTCTACCAGTGTATTCTTCAGCATGATAGTAATCCGCAGGCAACGTGCAGATACCACGCAACCTAACAACGCATCACGAGCTACCGCATGTTATTCAGTTATGTGCATCATCGAGATGGTTATTTGCGTTTTGGATCCCGTCAATCTCTCTCTCACTCTCTTTCTCTCTCTTCCTTTCGAAGCGTTTAACCTCCTGTCTAGTTTACTGGCACGCGTGCTGCAAAAGTAACATCGGAAAGTTAGAATTATGTGGCAGATTTGATATTTAGAGAGATTATAATTATACAGTAAATTCCTAATTTACTTAAGGCCCAACTATTGACAAAGTATTTGCGACAGACAAGCTTCTTTTTGATATTAGCTTTACTAATGTATAACACAATAAACAGGCACTAATAACTACACGGTGGATTTTTATGCAAATTAAAAATTGTTCGTATCGATTGCATGAAAAACAAGTCAAATAAAATGGTCATTCTTCCTTTAATAATTTCAATCGTTGATTAAATTTCTGCCCAACTCTGGATACCACATTACATGTAGTAAGTACTCACTAGCAATTAAAATTCGTAATGCAATTTGATTGCGGGTGTAAATATTGTAGTTATTATATCGTTCGAGAAAATACGTCTACTTTCCAGAGCGCTAAGCATTTTGCATTTACAAAGGAAATGCTTACTGTGTATAGTGTTCTATTCCCACAATCGCACTACTCGGAGCTGGAATGCGATTACAGGAAGCGGAAGCATATTCTGTGATCGTTTCATTAGTTGTCGAGCTGTTCTCCTTCTCTTACCGCTAGTAACACTAAAGTAGACTTCACCTACTGTTAGATACATTATACATTCTACGTGTATGATGCAAAATAAGCTCAACGCTGTCCTCGAGGAACAATAAATAAATTGTGGCTATCTTGCTTTTTATTAAATATCACGGTTATGTCTTGATAGAACAAGGTTCGGATTGGAAACCGACAAATTAATTGATTCACAATGATACAATCGCGTGTATTATCTCGCGGAACGTACAAACAGAAGTGAAATTGGAATACAAAGTACAATAATTATAATTAACGCAGAAGAGGGACGACGGAAGCATTATGCGCGAATGTTAAAAACAATAGCTTCCCAGGAAACAGAGGCTGATTATGAATGCTATGAGTTCCGTCACGTATAAATATGTTTTCACATTATGATATAACAGTATTTATTATTATATATGATTAACATTACATTAAGCACTTAGTTTACAATTATGCGGAAAACTATACACCAATATTTGAGTCAGAGTCTATACCACTTGTTCAACCCTTTGCGCTCCTTGTCGAGTGTGACTCGACATCGGACAAAGAAAAATGAAAATAGAACGGGTCTTTATATGTATTTGGTTCTTCCTTTATTTATTTAATTGTCTTATATTTTTAGTAAAACAAAGATTTTTGAGGGATATATGTAATATAATTAGTAAACAAAATTGTTTAAAATAAGTAGTAGTTGAAGAACTATTACTTTGAAGTAAATTTCAAGGGAAAGTAAATTGTCAATTTCATTAACAAAGGATTAATGGTGATTGAATTTCATGTTTTTGCAGATGATTAATTAACTTCGCGCGCTTTGAATTATAAAGCCAATATTACCAACCAATATGGTTAACATTTTGAATTTCATTATTATATCATTTGGGGTCATTAACTAATATACGAGCAAGCAAGCGGTGCATTTAAATAGTAATAATCTGCTTTGTAACGATTAATGACAGTAATAAACTCGCCCGAATTACCTTTGTTACCAAACCATGCCTTTGCCTTTTCGATACGATAATGTCATGATTATATGTAGAAAGGGAAATTATTTTACGGAGAACAACCAAAATTATGATATACACCTCGAAACGGGGCGATTTTATGCGAGAAGCTAAATTGAAAACAGAATCGAATTTTTTAATTTCAACTCCCGTTCTAGAATATACAGAGAATGTTCATCATTTAAAAAAGTCAAACCTGAATATTTTTGTCAGCGAATTGGGCAAATCATATGCAAATCAAGAATGTCCCAGTATATAAAATATTGATTGATCTCTTCTCTGAATCACTTGCTAAGCGTGAATGTTACTATTAACTGTTTAGAATTATTACAACCATAATACCAAATTTTTCAGTTAATTATATGAAAAAATAATAATTTCACAATTAATGATTACTGATGATGAATGATTAATAATTACATTTGCTTTGATTACTTAAGTTATTCATTAATCGTGAATACTCATTTCAAGCTAATTATTATTAGACTGCGAAGTTTTATGCAAAATAAAAATATTCTGCATCGATTGTGGGAATAAGTAACAAAATAAAAATTGATTTCATCCCTTAATTACATTGTTACATTAATAACAACGCTACAATATCCTTCAAGTATTATAATCAATAATAACATTTATAATAATAATGTTGCTGTTTTATATTTTACCCATAAAAAATGCATAGAAATCTGCAGTCTAGTTACAATGATTAATAGATTACGGATCTTTATGCATTTGCAGCAAAATTGAGTGGATAAAATTCGAAATGGTTGAAAAATTTTCAAAATTGAAGATGTCAATACATGATTTTTCCTCAGTTAAGATCATTAAGGAAAGAAATAACCATCAATTTAGTTTCTACTATTTCTTGCAATCCGCTGTCTAATCATTAATCAGATTACACTCTTTGCCCAATTCAGCGTGATTCCGTGTTTCATTTGTGCAATCTTACCCTTCCACGTCTGCGGTTCTCCATTCCACCGTCGATTTCAACACAAACGATTCACTGTAATCTACTCTTTTTCCCCCGATTCGTAATTCAACACTGCATCCGTACACCAACAATGCGCGACACCGAAACCGACTTCTCATTCAACCCTTTCGCTCGTCGTTCCTCCGCTTCATCTGATCTCATATTCCTGGAGGAGTTGTCTGCCAACGTGCACACCACTGTGACGCTCATTCACCCGCAAACAGACATGTAACACCGTATGCGCATACCACAATCGTATTGTTCGCAATTTTAGTTGTCCCTGTTATAATATTTTCAGTTGGGTACACATCTGAATATGTTTAAAAATGAAATATTTTTTCCTAAAGTGATTTAAGAAATATTCTATAGTTACAGCTAATAAACAATACTTTATTTACTCCGTAGAGTCGAGCTGTTAATATGTACAATACATGTTGCATACCGATACCATTTCTATAAAAATAACTAGAAACATTCGGCGATAGTCACGCCTTAATGTTTTTGAAGATTTTTTAATAGAAATCGTTTATTTTTTTCGTAAAATTTGTTGAACACACCTTTTAGATACCGATGACCTAATTCCGCCTGTGCTTGTCTTGCCGCTTCATTTTAATGCGATGCAGCACGTAAAATTAATGAAGTTTGCCTTTGATTCAGCTTTTTATTTCCGTCTGTCTCGGATGATTTTTATTTTCGCCATATAAATCGCCTAATTTTACAAAATTATTGACTACATGATGAGACCTGCTTATTTTTAAGGCAATTTCTCTATCTGCGGCTTTATAAGCTATAATCTTAATGCTCCTTTATTTAATAATTTATGGCATTTCGAAGAAAATTCAAGTAGCTGAAAAGTATATTCTATGTTATATTTAAAAGTATATACTATGGTATAATTAAAGATAATACATCTACCCGTTATACAATACTTACAAAAAATACTGGCAATACTACAGAAATACTAATGAAAATCAAACTAAAATTTGGGGAAATAGAAACTTCTATTATTATATAGAACAATTAAAAATTCAATCGATATCAATAAAAACAACACGAAATTGTTAATGGAACTATGCAAATTTCGCTGACTGTATTGTCCTGCTATCAAAGGTATTGTCGACGTCCCCGTTTCATTCTCTGATAATTAGACTTTCTTTAACAAACAAGATAGGAAAAACTTTACCATCTCGTCAGCGAGCCAGGTAATTTTTATTTCTTCCAAAGGAAAACTTCATTGCCTCTTCAACTGAGAAGATAATTTTCAGTTTTTCTAAGGGAGAGAGAAAAGTTCACTGTCTCTTAGATAGTTTTTAATTTTTCTGAGGAAGAAATCCACTGCCTCTTCGACAGGATTGTTTATAGTTATTTTAAGGAAAAAATTCACTGCTTCCTTAGCTGGATACAACGTTTGGAGATGATCTTTAAGATAAAATAATACGAGACTATCGTATGATACAAGATCAATCAATTAAATATTTTGCAAGTATCGGTCATGTTTCGAGAATAGACAGTATAATGTTTACGTAAGAATTAGACGAATCCTTTGCAAAATAGCAATTTTTCCAGTAAATTACAAGAAACAACAATTCTTAAAATCGTTTGACATTTTGACTATTTTATGTTTCGCCTACTCTAATTAAATGCATAAAATCTGCAGTCTAGTGATTATCTAAAATCTGATCAATTTTCTACAATAAGTTCATATTTAATTTTTGGTACAAGGCAATTTTATGGTAAAAAGCACAAAGAAACTTGTTGTATATAAAATGATTAAAAATCAGTGCACTATTCAGTTAATCATCTATTCAAACAAAAAGTTATCGATCTTGGAACAGTTGTCCACAATGAAAAAATGTGTTTACATACTTCAGTTCTATGTTAATCTTTTTCTTACGAACCAAGACCAAGATTGTAGGAAGCAGAAGTTAAAAGATAAGCGATTTGTTTTTCTAACAATTTTTCATTTGTTGAGGGTAATGCAACAACATCGTTCAATTCTTCTGCAGTCTTTACAAATGCATCAAATCTGAAGTCTAATTACGACTGAACACAGTTTCGATTCCAGTATATTTCTTAAGGATCAATCGGCATCCAATTATCGGGAAGAACGACATCTGTTACTTCGAAGTGTCCATTTTTCACAAGTCACGATACAATATAAAATTGGCTCTCTATCCCAGCAGAGAAGCAAACAGCCGCAGATTTTCCCATCTGTCACCGAGTTCATGGAGAATCCATTCGTCGAGTTTCTTGACTTTATCAATTGATTTGAGACGACGGGAAACCGTTGCAGCACTTACATCCAATTCTCCTGCAAGTTCGCGCGCAGTTTGACGTGGATTTGCTTCAGCCGATGCCTTCAATGGTTCCTCGTTTACGGTCAATTTTGGTCTTCATTTACGGGACTTTCATCTCCGCCTTCGAATTTCTCGTATTTTGAGCAAGCGCAGCATTAACGTTTCGAGCAGCTGCTGCGTTGTGTCCACTTTTCCACTCGTACCAGAGAAGTACACGAAATATACTACGATTCATGTCGAAATGAACTCTGTTTGAAACTCTAGTTAGGATGGTTAGATAGAAAAAAAAATATCATATTTGCGATAGAATCTCGCTGAACAAATTCCAGTCTTAAAAATGGTATATCATGGCATCCGCGAAAGTATATCTTGACAAACAGATTTTTCATTTAAGAAATTATCACAGTTTAAGTGGGTATATTCCCAATTCGGAGTCGTCAGTTCGAAAATTTATGAGTTAGAAATGGTTAAATTATTATAAATCAAGTATTTTAAAATTGTCTATACTAATTTTTATACAAGTTAGTCAATCTCCCTCAAATTTGACACACATATAAAATCGAGCTCCCTTTATTTTGTGAATTAGAACGAGGCAGATGAACAATTTTTTAATACGAGACTGCCTAAGTACGGCATTCGAAAATCGGCGCAGGAGGAAGCAGCTAAATACTGGATAACATATTAATTTTTCAAATTCCATTACATCAAGTGAAAATTATATCGCGGTGTCGGAGTACGGTATTGGAAAGGAATGGCGATTGTTGGCGGTGAAATGAAAAAGAACGTATTGAATTCGGAAGAACGTAAAGCGAATAGAGGTCTGAAGAATGATCACAGTTCCCGGTGTATTGTTGCTGGTTGGAATCCCGTTCCGCTGTTCCGCATCGAGTTGTTGATCGAATAAATCCGTTTCCCTTGATATGGTGGCGGTGCTACCCTAACCTATCCTCTAGGTCATCGTTGCCCCTATACTTGGTACGTATTGCCCCTTATTTCATTCGATCGCAGAGCGGAGGAGGTCCCCGCCGCGCCAGGCCGCCACGCCATGCCAGCAACGTAGCGCGGCTCGTTCTAGTTTCGTTTCCCTGATTTTCATTTTCAATCTCGGCTTTTTGCAATTCAAAGCCGTCGGGCCAGACGACAAGCAATAACTTACGATTCCGGAGCCAGCCGTTTGACCTTTATTCGGATCTATTTTCAATCTTGCTGCTCTCGAGCCAGTTGTCCGACAAGCAACATCCTCCTTTCCGGGTGTATTTACGGAGGCTATCTGATCGGGGAAGTTGATGCATGAACAGGAGGGCAAACGTATGATCCGAATCCAGATTCTCGGGTATTCGAGTATCAAAGGTAATACTCAAGCCGCCGTTTCAACTTTCAAGGGGATACGAAAACTGATGGACGCAATCCCGGTGTTTGGCGTCGACGTCGAACGTCCACGCAACCTTTGTCTGTTTGCCCCTTATCGATTCGCTCGAAGAAATTGCCTGCGAAAAGTTTGAGCAACGCGCGCTCTTTGTATCCGTTCCGTTTCATTCCGCTTTATCTCTCTGCGACCCGTATTTTTGTTT
The DNA here is from genome assembly GCA_028455765.1 of Lasioglossum oenotherae. NCBI lineage: Eukaryota > Metazoa > Arthropoda > Insecta > Hymenoptera > Halictidae > Lasioglossum > Lasioglossum oenotherae. The sequence continues at coordinate 5,710,512 of CM052291.1, read as the reverse complement.
TTCCGAAAGCCAGTGTTGTGTGCCCGTGCACTGCTGTACATATTGGTCCAATGAATAAGATTGACCGGGTTTACTGAAACTGTCTCTCTGATACTTCCCGAATATTGACAAATATTCCTTCTCCACGTTCGTTCGTTACCAAAGAAACCATTCGGACGAACGTTATTCTGTTTCAAGAACAGTATGTATCTTGTGTAACAAGGCCAATGATTTTTTTCATGAATCCACGTTTATTCTTCTTAACCCCTTGCCGTATCATTTCCTTTACAGTTACGGTGATTAACACCAACCGTACCGGGCACAAAATGTATCGGATATATATTGTTTTATAAAAATTTTACAAGACTGAATTTATTTCGATTTTTCATAATTTTTATAATAATACGTGCTCGAATAAAGAAATTTATTGAATAATGTCTAATTTCTTCTAATTTCTATGTTTTTTTTCAGATTTTGCAATTTCATATTTATTATCTGGATGTCTACCTAAACCAGACCTTGAATGACTTTCATAATACGTCATTGTAGTCGGTTTGAAAGACACTACATTCCATTAAAAAAAAAACAGAGTTGACCTTCATATTTCCTTGACGCCTCCTCTCATTCTTTTCTAATATTTATTATTTGTTCCACGTTAATATTAGATGATTGCATAAGTTCGTGCCCGATTTGAAAATAAAATTCAATGGTTAAATTTCAAAGATTTGGTTAATATATATTCCCATTCAAAGTCGTCAATTTTAGATAATTTATGAATTAAAAATGGTTAAATTATTATAAATCAAGTATTTTAAAATTGCTACTGTTGAAGATAACAGTGTATTTTTTATGCAAAAGATAGTCAGTCTTCCTCAAATTTGACACACATATAAAATCGAGATCCCTTTATTTTGTGAATTCGAATGAGGTAGATGAACAATTTTTTAATACGAGACTGCCTAAGTACGACATTCGAAAGTCGGCGAAGCAGGGAGCAGCTGAATACTGGATAACATATTAATTTTTCATTAGAATTTGGTTAAAGATTGATTAAATTGAAATTAAAAAATGGTTAACTCTTCTACAATTAGAAACGAATGGTGACTATACGTATAATTGATTTATAAAGTTGTATTCTTTAAAATTTAATCATTGAATTTTATTTTCAAATCGTGCACGAACTTATGCAATGATCTAATACCATTCACATTATCCATGATATGAAAAGGTTCTCGGACCAAACAGTAAATAAATTGAATGCGATTAAAACAAACTATGAATGATTGATTGGTGCATATTCAGCGACAGTTAAAATGGGATGCTGATTAGCTGGCAGGAGAGTAGAAACAGTGGCATTAAAGCGGCCATTCCAATAAAAAATGATGCTCGCGCTTGATTGGTTGTCCAGGTGGTTGTCCAGCAGTGAAATTAATGCCTGTAGCGAGTGTCATTCACCGACTACTTTCATCCATTCATTCGCATGGTCCCTCAACAATGCTAGACCGTCATTATTCCAAAGTCTGCCGTTTTCATCTTTCTCTTTTCCACGTCCCGTCTTTCCTGCCGTCTCCGCACCGTTCCTACAAGACTACCAAGAGAATACGTAGTGAAGCGCCGCCGTGTGGCAGAGGTTACACACGCTCTATTGTTCGGCCGTATCAACGCACGTCAATGGAGTCCTAATATTTTTCTCCCATTTCCTTGCTCGAACGTCGGGGAATCCTATCGAATATTCGTTTGAAGTTAACCAGTTTCCATTGTTCCAATTCAAGGCTCAAAGGAGCCCTCCGCCACACGTACCGGCTCACCCCCGTTCCACTCGCGTGTCTCTTTCGCCTTCCCTTCCACTCTTGTTTCGACTTGTAGTGCAGTTCTCCCGAGGGAGTTGTCGGCTCGAATACTGCTTGCACCGCCTCCCCCCCCCCCCCCCAGTGTACACGCACGATGAATCGCGCGGCGAAGATTCTTCATACTGTTCTGTCGCGTTTCCACAGATACGACCTGGGAATATTGCTCTCTTCCGCGGTGCGTCGCACAACGCAATTATTCCCCCGACTTTCTTGTTCTGGGGCGAGGCGAGGGAGCCAATACAGATGGAATCAAATTAGGGGTAACCTCGAACTCGGGATTTATAGCGCGGATCTGCTCCGCTGGCATTACAGCCGATTAATCTTCCAGCGGGCGCAGTGTCGTAACGTTCACAAGGTGAACGGCCTTTCAGGCATGTTAGAACTAGTGACAAGTGGGAAACATATGTGTTGAAGGATATGATTGGATCTTGAGATTTTTCCAGAACTGTTTTATTTCAACAATATGTTTGCTGACGTCCATTGGAAAGTATGTTGAAACAATCCGGTTTCTTGGAGATGATCGAAAAATGTAGATGAGGAAAATTCATATCAATTGTATGCCTATATATGTTCTTCAATGGCTATTTATTGACAACAATAAAATGGAATTTTATACTGCTTTTAAGAAAATGAATCCCAACAAAAACATTCTGTAAACAGGAGCCAAGTTCTTGTGGCCGTAAAAA
>CM052291.1:5589340-5707897 GCA_028455765.1 Lasioglossum oenotherae | reverse complement strand
GGTGGTAGTGCAAGAACTTGGCTGGTGCACTACCGTGCACCTAGATAACATGTATATCTAGTAGATTCTGTTCGAAATCTTCATGGAGTTATAGTGTATAGTCACAATATTGCAATGCAAAGGATTAAATAGCGATACTCTTGTTCAACTTTCATAAATAAATTGTCAGACATAAGAAATACCACGGACTCTCACACCGACGGTAAAAAAAAGAAGACATGCATGTCCGCCGAAAGTTAAGAGTGCACTCGAAATTTTTAGTTTAGTGGTTTCCAGCAGGAACAGTTCCATAAATCAGGTCCTTGACCAGCAACCCTGCGGAGTGCATTTTGAGGAGGATACGAACTTTCTTGGAACCTGCCCCAGAGAATCTAATTGGCAACATTGTTTCCCGCTACGGTTTTATCTTCTCCGAGAAGAAGTTGGGCATGGAAGTTCAACTTCTCGTTCTTAAAAACCTCCCGGTCAAGACCACAGTTCGGAATCAGTTGCCAGGATCAGCACTTCATTCCACCAGTCACTCATTAGTTCGAACTAGGTGTCAATCAGGATACCCCTGTGCGCACAATCGTAGTTGCGCTGAAGTAAAGGAGCATTGTACCTGTCATCGAAAGGTCAGCGATAAATAAACACGTTTCTAACCTACTTTCCCAAGAAACTAATTGGGTAGTCGCGCAATTCGAAAGCCGGGCCTAAAATTTAGTTCGCTCCCCGTCTTGCAGTAATCGTAGTGGTTAGCAGTTTCAGAAAAAAAGATTTGTTACGTCAAGGTATATTGGACAATTGATATACAATGACTTTTTTACGCTTCTGGTATTATATAGAATTCGTAGAAATATGTAACAGTGATTTTTTATAGCGGCAAGCAAAGATAGACCTTGAGCTGAATCAATTTAAGTGAATGTCTTAAAAATTTCAGAAGTAGTTCGTACGGTTTTCAATCAAAAAAGTTTCTTATATAATTAGATTTTTGCTACAATGATTCGTTTAGTGTTAGGAATCAACCATATAGTCAAACTTTGATTGTTTTTGTCCCTCTAGATATATTACGATAAATAGATAGCAAAATAAACATTTTCTATCTGAATTGCAACAAACTGGAGGGAAATATGCGATTCTTGCAAAACGTTTCGATCAAGAAATGCTGTTCCGCGATTTTTGGTCAAAATGTGGTAATTAATTAACTTACTAGTCGTTGGCGGTAAAAAAGAACTACAAAACCAAGATATCAGTCTTGTAAATGAAAAACGTGAATGATCATAATATCTTATTTTCACCATAATACAATCAAGAAACTTGAAATTTCTAGATAGAATACATTGGGTATATATAATTGCGTTTGTTTAATGTCGCTGCTAAAAATCGAACATTTCGTATGCAACAATCTAATAGAAATATATTTTCTTTCTTAATATGTTTAGTGGATTGAAGATAATATAACAGTAGTCTTAATTACACCTACTCACATTTTTGTTATGAACGCATAAAATCCGCTGTCTAATGATAAAAATGTACTAAAGTCAGCGTCTGTGAATTATTAGGCAATACCCCTTGTGGCTTCACGTCGATAAGGTGAATGCAAATTTTTTGTAAATAGAAGCAGCGCCCATTTAGCGGTCGCAAGTTCAGAAGCTTATCACACTATCCAAGGAAGTAAAGTTTCCGAAATTACCGGCTCTTCTCTTTTACTAGCTCGGTCGACTCTGAATGGCTTGGGAGATAGAGTGAAAAACATTGAGTACGAGTGAGATGTACAGAAAGCTTATTTAGTAAGATAAGGAGCAGTTTAAGAGTTGGTGGGCGTAGAACATGACCACTAACCGGGCAAAAGAGCGACCACTAAGCGCGTACCGTCGTACTTTAAGAAACGTTACCGGTACTTTCAAGTATAATTGAACCGTGACCAAATGACCATTCAGAATTTCACCAGAATTGCTCAATTTGAAATTCAATTAAAATTTAAATTCCTAAGTCTAGATTTATATACACGACTATTTATAATTATTAGATTATTTTAGACGATAATTCTCTTATTCAGAAACACTATTTCATGTGTAACTTATAATTTTAATCTATTTTGTTCTATACTCATGGCTATGCTGCTTTGAAAAATATTCCTTCTGTGTGGATACTATCTTCTTTTAATGATCAATTAATTAATATTTTAGCTATTTATATTCATACTATTGCTACTTTACAAGCTGACTTCAATATGTTAGAATATGCGTTAAGCTAGTAGCGCCAATAGCAATAAAACAACATTTTAAACGAGTTTATAATAGAATACATTGTGAATACATAGGTGTACTTTGCTTGGAAAAATATTCGAATCGGTTCGATCGTGCGAATGTCGGTGACGAGATAGTGTTCACGCGGAAGTCCGGTAGTTTCGCAAAGTTCCAGAGCAATGTCACAGCCGCGTGTCCCGCTCGGTCTTGTAACATCGATTTTTCCAAGTTGCTGGAGCCTCGTTACGGTGACATTATTCGCGGCCGTTCGCACGCGAACTTTTTAATAATTTTATCAAGTATTTTCCCGGGGCTTACATAACACGAATATTCCCGGTTTACTTTTATTACGAGTGTACGAGCAATTTCCCATGCATCTTGCCCGGCTCCCCTGGCCACCTCTCCCTGTGCCGCATTCCTGCGGGAATTATCGTGCGAACACCACACCTCTTTCTCGTTCCCGTGAAACGTATGTATATGCGAGAGAAACCCTCCCTTAGCGGTTGTTCAGCCGCGTTCATTGTTGCCGGCGCACTTACGACCGACCCGCATTTTCCCCGGCAGGAATTTTACTTTCTTTAATTCTGCATTAAAAACTCCATCAAACATTCGTACATTCTCGGCTTTTATTCCTGGGCCAGGCTTTTCTCCCCTCTCTTCTATTTCACCGCACGCTTCGCCTCCCTTCATTCATTCCCTTAATCTTCGTCTCTCTGTATCCCCGCGGGAACGCCACCCTTCCGTTTTTCTTCCGCAGAGAAAAACACAGACGGACAGATAAAGAGAACTATACGCACACACGACCCTAACCGTCTGTCGATGTTCCTTTCATTTCTCTGCCGGCCACGAATCACGCGATTCCGACTGTTGCCTGCTCTCTCGCCTTTTGAACGCCGCGCGAGACACGGAATCGCTGAATGGTGCAAGATAACACGTGTCTCGTCCTGCTCTTTTTTCTATGATTGCTATTGTCCTTCAGTACCAGCGACCCTTTGTTTTCCAAATGATACCGGCAATTGAGAAACGGAGGATTCTTCCCCCATTGTTTGAATCTTGACAAGTCCGATTGTAAGTGCAGTCACGTTGTGTAGACTTGTAAATATTTTGTTTCATTTCGAGCGTGTCCTTATCTTTTATAATAAAGGTTGAAAATGATATAGCGTTTTCTGATCCTACTAAAATATTTCAATGAACGGTTTCTCATTTAGGAATTCATTAGAGTTACATTTTCGTTTCATGTCGACTCCATTTTGTTTTCATTTCAGTCTTGCTTCAGTTCTGTTTCAGTTTTACAAACGGTTACGGTTACAATTATAATAATACTTATGTATGTCAGTTCCATGTCGATTGTACATATCATAATGATTATACAGGGTGTGGCCGGACGCGGGTGGTAGAACCGAGCAGGGGGTGATACTACATGTAAAAGTAAGTCGAAAAAAGGAATAACACTTTTTCGTTTGACGCTCCGTTTTCGAGAATATCGAATTTAAGGATGTTCTGGAGATACAATGGGAGACAGAAGTACAAGAAATTCGAAATCCATCAATACATGGCAATGAAAGCCACTCATGAGTATATTTTGCATTAAACTTTTGCGAATACTGTACCCTCTGTAGCTATATTCAACTTTGGTAATTGCATTAATTTAGTAAGAATTATATCTTGTCAAATTTTCAAGAATTTTGTTGCGTTTTTATACAGGGTGTCCCAAAATTCGTGAACTTCCCGAAAGGGGGTGGTTCCTGAGACCATTCAGGGAATTTCACGAATTTTCGGACACCCTGTATACCTCCAGAACATCCTTAAAGTTCCGCCAAGTTCGCGTGCTTTAGTATATGCACAAAGTAGAATTGGTTGATCATGGTCAGACGCGTCAGACGATTCTGCATCTTCAAACTCGATTTTCTCGAAAACGAAGCGTCAAACACAAAAATGTTATTCCGTTTTCTTCGACTTACTTTTACATGTAGTATCACCGCTCGGTTGTACCACCCGTCCAGCCACACCCTGTATAATTTCGAGGAAATATGAATTAATAATATAATTTTGCACTGAACTTTAGAGAAATTTTATCGAACCTAATGGGCTGGGTTTGAATTGCAAACTAACATTTATTGCATATCTTAGAATTCTCGGAACCCTTTCAAGCCTTGCTTTCGACGCAAAAAAAAAAAATAAAAATTATCTCAAAAGTAAATTTGTTCTTTTTATCTTATTTTATGTGTTTAAAGATGTTGTAAACCTTTAACGCTTATGGTTTTAAAAGATTTATATAATTCAATAAAGAAAAAGCAGCGAAACATGCAAGGCTAGTACAATACAAAATTCAAACAGCATTAGAGAATACAGGGACGCAAAATGAAGTCAAAGGAAATGTTCGCCTCGTGCGAAAAACATAATATACTCTCTGAAACGAGTCCAATAAATGGGATTTGAAAAACCAAAGTTAATCACCTAATAACTATGTTAATAACAATGAGTATTTGACGAGTTATTAAACTCACAAAAAAAAAGGTATTCGCGTTTCCTTGTTATCGCTTCTCTACCAGATCTCTCGTTCGTATATTCCCCGAGGATGTTGCGCGCGTCAGCTGCCCTTACTACCTTCATAAAACACATCTAAAGAGAAGCGCTCCTGTTATCGTAGGCTTTATACAGCCCATTGTTGCGTTGCGCGTTCTCAATTTTACATCGACGACCCCGGGATTCGCATTGAACCCTTTCCATCGGCTGGTAATTGTATCTTGATTTCTCCCCAGCACTCTTGATTTGTTTTCCCCGGGTTTTACGAAGCCCATATTTCCTTTTGATATCCCTCGCGACATTCTTACAGAGGTTGATAGCGTTCACTCTACCTTCAGCGAAGAAACGCTCCAGTCAAGATTTTCTTTTACGACTTTCCTTTTTTTTTAATGCTTTCGCTGCGGACTGTGTACGTATAAGTTATTCCACAGCTCTCGATTCAAAAATGTTCTCGTTGTTATTTTTCGATGGAGAGTTCGCTGTTACATGCGAAGCGGCCAATTTCGCAACTCACTGTGCTGGTTTATGCTTTTGCGAATGAAAGTCGTAAACGGTAACTACTTGTTTCGCGTTCGTTTGAATTTCGAATACAATCTTCGCCACATAGATGCTGCGTACATTGTAATATTAGCATTCTAAGTTAGTTAATGTTCCGAGGCCTGTTACCTAGATAGAGCAGACGTCAGATTAACCCTTTTCACTCCTCTGTCGAGTGCGGCTCGACATCAGAAAAGGAGAAGTTAAAATAAAACGGTTTTTTATACATATTTGGTTCTTCCTTTTTATTTATTTAATTACTTGTTATTTGGTTGAAACAAATATTAGTTCCAAAGCTTGAGTAATATTGAATATAATTACTAAACAAAATTATTTAAAATAAGTAGCAGTCGAGGAAGTGACCTTTGAAGTAAATAAATGAAACACTTAAAATTCGGAGTACAAAGGGTTAATGCCAGTCAATTTCTCTGATCTGGCAAGTCTGAGGTACAGTATAAATTTTAATCGTAAAGAGGGTAAATCGTTAAAGGGTAAATATAGAATTGCGTGTTTATTTTAAATATTTTAATTATGTGTCAGACTTTTAAGCTCTGTTCGTACTCTCATACTGTAAAAATGTAAATGATGTTCTTTTATTTGAGGTTTTCGGTTTCTTGCGACTAGGATGTTATACATAAAAATCTTAATTAATCACAGTATACGCGTGTAGGTATTTCACAAATGAGTAGGTGTAATTTAAAACAGTAAAAACATAAGAAGAATTTAAAGATACTGTTACATTACCGTCAACCTGATTAAACATACTACGAAAGAAGATAAATTTCTATTTCGCTCAAGGTTGTTTTAATTCAGGTGGAAAATGTTGATTTTGCATAAAGATTCGCTGTCTAATTATAAGAATTCTAATCCAAAATGATGAAATACTTTGAAGGAATAAAGCGAGTCTTTCATTGTCAATACAAAATAGCGGATGTTGCTGGTTATCTCAAGGGAAGGTTATCTCTCTTTTCTATTTTTCGTAGGAATCCGATATTTTGCATTTTTACGAGCGAAGCGCATTACCCTTTGGGTCCCCGCAAACGCGTTCGCAATGTACTAAAGTATCTTTGAAAATTTGGTTGGTTGATATGTATGCGCGTGGCACGGTTAGGTGGTTAATTTACAGAAGACAGATTATATTCGCGGCCGCGGATGGGAAGGGACGCGAGTGTAGCACATACAAATATTGGGCTTACGCTTAAAAGCAACATATATGTACGTAAAAACTTAGTTGTGTAGAAGTATAACTGCATTTCCAGCTGCCATCTAGTTGTTTGTATTCGCTTGCGAGTCAACCTTTCACACATAACACGGTTAACCGAATCGTGTGCCGGAAATTTTTCTCAAAGAATGAATTAGCATGCTCTTTCAAATCTCACCGACAAATAAAGGAGCGTAAAAGTTAAAAACCCGGTGTAGCGTTGATCGTGTTGAATTTATCATTTTCTCTCACTATTTTCAACAATTTGTAATCCCCCTAATGCGTAATTTAGTAACATGTCGTTCCAAACTATAATTTCTTTACGAAATATTTTATATTAGCAGCTATGGGCGGAACAACACCTAACCTACATCAGAAGTTTTATTAATAATCACGGTTCTTTTGTATCATATATATTTTCAGCATTTAATGTTAAAGATTTGAATCAGAATAGAAAAGAATTGTCTAATTTTTCACATTTATTAACACGTTTGATGCGAGTCAGTTCTCGAAGTGACAAACTTTTAATGCGTTTTTCACGATATAAAATTCGCCCCAACGCGAATTTTTTAAATTTCTATTTGCTGTTGTGAAACCTAAATATTACCTCTCTGGAAATCACTTTTATGAAATAAATACATTTTTTTCTCAAAAATTTTGAGCGCCAATCGCTAGGTCCGTTTGTCAGTTCCAGAACTGACCCGCATTGAACGTGTTAACATGATTGATGAAATATTTCACAAAAAATTTTGATATCATTATGAATATAGGTACATAATATACGTGTAGTATTTTTTGGACTTATTTCAAGGTTGTGGAAATTATCGAAATTATCGCACGCTTTTTGGAATGTTACCTGCTCCTGTTAATAATGAATTACCACATTAGTTATACACGTGTACAACTGTATCGTATGTGTAAACCAACATTTAGTTACGATCGACGAAGTACAGAAAAGTTGACGGGTTCAATTAAAAAATTGATGGGATTTCTTGGGAAATTGGGGTATAAAGTGACGTTCAAGTTTGCTTTGTTGGAAAAGCCCTTTCGTAAATAGACAAATGTTAATCTTCCGTGAAATGTTGATTATCTTTTTGGGCAGTTCGGTCATTTAAAAGGTGAAAAATAACGGCAACGATGGTGGATTTCTATTCGAAGTGGTTCGGACATTCATTTGCTATCGAGTCAATTGCGTTTGAAGTGGTGTCGAACGAGATTCCCTCTACGGATATATGAAGAAGGGTGATGCCTCTTGTATAGAATCGCATGTTACGATTGGGTCAGTTTGCTCGCAGCTAGTGTCAAGTTTCAACGGTACACACTGCATAGGTGCATATGTGAAACTGCTAGTGACCTCCCAATGCAATTCCATGCAGGCTATATGGCTAATGCGAAATGGCAAGTGGCAGGCCTGTGCCGAACTACGCCACGGGCGCTCACTCGTAATTATAATCAAGCGGCAGGCGGCGGTCGCGCGGCTGCGAATTATTGATCTAAATCGGACTTAACTTTTATCATTCCGAACAACTGATCAACCTTACTCGACTCTTCCATCTACACTACTCGTTCACGCGTTATCCTGGACGTTCCCAAATCAAGTTCAGTGTAGTCAAGTCAAGTAATTACATTTTCCATAATTTTTATTCTAAGGAGACCGCAAAATTCGAGCACGAAAATTAAAGAGCAAGGTCTAGGTAAAGGTACGAACTACTTTAGATTTTATCACGGCCTGAAAATAATTTAGAATTTTCTCAAACAATGTTCTATAAGAATTTAGAAACAATCTAACACCTATGTATGTAACGTAAGCTATTAGGATGGCAACTAGGTTTGCGACCTCCACATTTTCTCGAACAATTCCATTTATACATGTATGTATATTTTTGAAGCCCGAGTATTTTATATGAAATTAATCGGAAAATTCAGACCTTCCCAATGATACACAGTTCAAAAGGACGACTATCTTACAATTTGATTTCACTCAATGGTACTTTAACTAATTTCTATTGACAGCAGCATTCATATCATCGAATTGATTGATTACATTTATTCAGTTATCTCGGATTAGCTTGAACGTTTTTAGAAATTAGTATAGCCATTATAAAATTGCGTTAAATACTTGATGGAGAAGTGCCGATGACACGAACAGGTACGATTTAACTTCTCCGGATAAAAATTAATCGGAAACCTATAATAGAATGACCTTCTTCTACGCTGAACTCCATTTTCGAGAAAATGGATGTTGAAAATGTGTTTCATACATGCACACGCGCGCGTGTTTTTGCAATTTGCAGTACCATGTCGATCTGATTGAAATTCAATCTCAATTTTCTTAAAAACAAAAAACATAAAAATATTTGAACAGAAATTAAAATTAAACTTCCTTTAGAACGAGTGCAAAAGTTGAGAATGTTATACGTGTGTCATTTGAACAGTTTCAAAGTCGGTATTTAAAGTAACGATAGAAAATAATAATCATTTAGGATGCATAGCATAAATTAACCATATTTTTCGCATTTAGTCAACTCTTCAATACCAGTTTACCTTCAATTATGAATTAATTCTGCTTAGTTTAATATATAGCTAAAAATCGAAATCGTTCAAAACAATCTATTATGCTCTCATGAATGATACCTCATCAGACTCATCATTATTCATTTGAATAGAAATATTTTTCCAGCACGAATTTTTTAAAATGTTAAAACCCGTGGATTAATATTGTTACGTGTTCAATATGAAGTCACCGCAATGCAAAACTGTCCAGCGATGGACAACCCGTAAAGAAATAGTAGAAGAGAGGGGTTATCAAGATATGTATTGCTATGCCAACTGACGCTAGTCGAGAAGTCGATACCTGACCGCGGACCGAACCAGACAGATAATCGATATGCTGAACATAATCGTACACTACTTTGAATAATTGTATATATTCCTTTAAATAAAGTGTTTTATCATGAAACGCCGCGACACGGGAAGTGTACACAAACTAATTTTTATGTAAAACAGATTTCCTTGGTACAACTCTAAAAGATTAAAGTTAGAATTTAATCAAGTTAACAAAGTAGGTATTTCATAACAACAAAATAAAAGGACTAATTTTAATTACATTTGATCGTGTTTCTCATATTTTCACGTAACAGGGTCTCTCGCTTAAGTGTAGCCCCCAGAATTTGTTGTTCTAATTTTGACAAAGTGGACATTTTTTATGTGTAATTTGAATGGTATCTTATCAAATGGTAATTTGAGTGGTTAGTGTCCTGCATTTTCCTCTTTAAGTTTGACCTTCATCTTCCGAGAGCAAGATAATTTTAAGGATAGTTTTTTGTGAGCTACGTGATACAACACGAAAATGTATGTAATAATTTAGAAAAAGACGTAAAGGCTTTGAAAATTACGAGAAAAGAAAAACAACAGGCACAAAAAGTTGTTTACTTTGTCAAAATTAAAGACGATAATTTTGAGGCCACACTTAAGAGCCTGTATAATACCCTGTATTATACACCCTGTATAATAACAAAAGAAAACAGCAATTGCACGTTCACAAAGGGTGCTTCAATTAATATGACAAAGATAAATAAAAGAGTGACGTCTTGTAGATTCTGTCTTGATCGACGAAACGACTTTTTATTCCCGTCACTTTGTAATCGTTGTTTTCAATTTTTCTCGAGAACAGAAACGTCCAACCGACGACAAGACTTCGTCGTACACGGCGCGCAACCGCGTAATCGCGTAATCGCGTTTCCCGGCTGTATAAACGCTCCAAAAACGATTTAATGAGTGGCTGCGACTAAATCGCGCGTTCGAAAACTTTCCCGTCGCAGCTCGCCGACTTCGAAATAAACAACCGGTCCCTGTTCATTAGCATATTGCGAAAATTCCCTGAGAATCCCGGGGACCCGCATTCCCAAGGAACAGAAGCGATTCACGGTGTATTTATGCTGACTCATCTACAGTGGATAAGTTTCCTTGAGATGTGTTAATTTCATTGAAAACTAGCACAGCGAACGACTCGAAGATGGTTAATCCTGATTTACAGCGCTCCAATTAATTTTTCGATGTCAAGTCGCTAAGCAACAATCGCAGTTCTAGAAACTTTGCCAGTGTTCTCGACAGGGAGTATTCGATTGAAGAATCCTGCGCCTATTATACTAATTGTTCGCGCTTTGAACGTGGAATGCATTTTCGTTAGTGATAGAATCGAGTAAAAAAATAAAATATATAAAAAAAGCTTTTTAAAAACCACGCTTATGTTAAAATGCACTGAACACTTTTTTTACATTTAACTGCTCGCTCGTCTGTATATACGCATTTGTTGACATTAGAAGTATGAGAAACACTGGAACGATATTCCTCAGATTTTTTCTTCTGCAATAACAGATAGCACGAAGATACTCTCATTGGGAATTTGTTCAACATAACCTCATTGATTCGTGTACAAATTATGATAGAATAGGAAAGTCCTTTATTGCTGGTATATTTTCCGAGCCGTGAGGGGCGAAAGAGTTATCTGGATTTCCTGAGAACACTTTCCGTCGTCCCATTTTCAACGGCAATTAACGTATCGTGAGACCTCACGCAACGCGAGGGCTTTCAGAAGGATTTACCGGTTTGTTTTTCCTCGAACTAAGTATCCGTAGGCGTTGCAGTCTCTAGGAAAACGTCGACACCTTTCTATCAGGTTTTGCATACTCCTCACCTAATTGCACTTTTCTCTGAAAGGCGTTTGATAACAGGATCACAGTTCGAGCGAGCTAATTTCCTTACTAGACGTCATCCAATTTTCAAGAGAACCGCAATAAAAAGAAGAGATTACAGTACTAAAATTCATAAAAAATCAATTGTACTTCCCATTTAGAAAAATGTTGGCGGCCTCGTTTTCCCTCACCAAAAAATTACCCCAAACACACATTTCTGTTTCTCGCTCGCTCGGCTAAACTCGGCTCCCTCGAGTTTACTCGAACAGCGTTTCACCTCGGGGCGTGACGGGTCACTCGTTCAGTGCCCAGCAATTGTGTACGGCGTACACTGTAAGCGGTGCGTCTAAAAAAGTTTTTACTTAAAAAAAGTCAGCATCTCTAACAGCTGAGGAATTTGAAGAACGTTTATCTGATCTTTTAAAACAGTACGAGGGACAAGGTGTTTTTGACACACGTAGAACCGTTGCAAAACGATCCGTATCGTGATAGTTGTTAATAAAGCGCGAGATAACATCTGTTAGAAGTGGTTTCTGTCTCTTTTACTGCTACCACCGTCAACCTTTCTAAAGAGGTCGCGCTAGTGGGGAACGAAAACCCGTGACAAGCACCACCACACCGACAGCGCTGACATAAGAATTCGGTACATTATACTCGCGGCGTGCGGTACAATCGGGAACAACCGAAAGACAGAGATTGACAGACCATTTTACAGTCTCGTTACCACGGCCGGCCGAAACTTTCTCGCGAGTACTCGAGCGTCATTATAATCGGGACGTTTCGTCGAATGGCCGCGCGGAATATCGACCGTCGTGCACAGCCGGCACCGGCAACTTAATCAACTCCGAGGCTCTTCCTTTTCATCGTTGAATAAAGTTACCCTTTGTCGTGTAGTAAGTAGATTCAAGCTGGGCCAGACTATCCCCTTCTCCAACCCCGTCGTCCCCCTCCCCCACTCGCCGTCCCACCCCTTCGATGAACTAACATTTCACCCCGCGCACGCGGATGCTTTTAAATGATTTTATTACCTGCCACGCGTAATTGGCCCGATATGATTTCTCCACCGGAAGGATTTTATTGCCATTATAATATTAGGTTGCTTGCATAAGTTCTGTCCGCTCGGGTACGTTTTCTGAAAATTTGATCGCCGCCTACAGTGGTCGAAATTTCTATAAAGTCATCTTCTTTTTCATAGATATTTTAAAAATATCACCATTTTTGTTGATTTGTCGTATCTGGTCTTGTGCCTTGTAGACACTCGGATAGAGGGACTGTGTACTCTACACCGCTATGTTTATTATTTACGTTTTTCTTAATTTTTTTCTGTGTGGTGCAGAACACAAGTGCGAAGTTTCTATAAAGTCACTTATTGTTTCTCTTTATTCTGAGCAGAGAATTACAGAAAACTGCAAATATTCTAAAAGTATTAGTTTTAGAACTCACGGAAATCCTGTTTGTTATAATTTGATTCACGTGTATGAGAATGCCGAGAGGAAAAGTACTAACAAGTGAAGAAAAAGCATCAATCGATGCTTATAAAGATATGGGCTGCTCTAATCGCGCAATTGCTAAGAAAACTAATCGGTCATATACTGTGATTAATAATTATATCAATTTACGTGAAAATTACGGAAAAAAATCATCTTAAAGATAGTAATAAAAAATAGTCAAAGAGACAACATTCAATATTAATGAGGTCTGCAGCTAAGGAAAGGAAAAATGCAGCACAATTTCGAGCTGAATTGGAGCTCCCAGTAACAACAAGACGTGCGCAACAACTTTTAAATTCTTCTGGACAAAAATACAACGTAAACCAGGCCTTAAAGAACTACATAAACCGGCCCGCATTGATTTCGCACGGGCACAAAACACAGTGACTTTATAGAAATTTCGACCACTGTATATCTAAAACGTTATTTCCGTACCTCTAATTATGATAGACGAAAGTGTAAAGTGTATTATAAAATCAATATGATTAGACTCCTATTGCTGGATAGTTTTGTTTGCAGACTTTATTCTGGAAACCTTTGACACATGCAACTGAATATTTTTCATGCAACTGAACAACAACAGCATGCTAACAATCATGAAACGGAATACCGTGATAACGTTCGCCATCTTTTCTCTGTAAATCGAGATTGCCATACGCAATGGTATTCGTTTCAACGGTATCGTATATTTACTCCATTTACGTAGCCGCGAAGTGAACTTCGGAGTTTCCATGAAAGCCCGGAGCCTGATTATTAGTACATATAGTATGCAAATATATTGAAAACCAAAAGCGAAAAATTGAAAGGGCATTGACGTGGCCGGCGCGCGGCGGCAGGGAAACAGAAAATTCAAAGGACTTTTCGAAACAATCACGGCGTAGAAACTGATTGATTTGTACCGCGAGTTCATCGACGGTGTACCTCCAATTAATGGTAAAATAATGAACGTAGTTCGTACAGTGATTTGATCGCGTATCGATTGGTGCAGCGACGGAGAAAACGATGGAACGGAAGCTCGGTTGTCTCCGCGAGGAAGAAGAGCCGGCGCGGCGCAAAATGTTGCGCCGTTCCCACCGAACAACCCTAATGCGCAAGGGTTAATTCCGGCTTGCTCTTGAATGTTAGACGGAACGCGAGGGAAAACTTTGTGGCGGGTAGTAGACCGTGCATGATTCTAAACAGACATTTGCCCGAACAGTCATGCGAGATATCGATCGCCATTACCACGAACTTAATGAACCCCGTAGCCGTTACACCTTAACCGACGGACACAGACACTGCCCACCGATAAATAGATAACTGGCATATTCGAACGATATCAAATTGTCTATCGAACGCAGACAAACAGTGCCAACACGATTCTATCACAAGCTAAGAACTTACAATTAGTATAGATCGTAACCGGATAATATAGATCGGAATCATGTTTTCCGTCAATTTGTCTAAATAAACTGATGTAGAAGAGCACAACAATGTCCTAATCATTTTCATGTACCCTCGAGCGAACGTTGTATACGAACAGTATTTTACTGATAACACATCATGCGGTAACTCGGAGGAACACATTCAAGACGATGACATTGATAAGGGTAGACTCTGTTATGTACATTTGAGATCAGAATACGATCAGCGAAAAGTGATTCGTGACAGAAACAGTGTAAATGTATAACTAGGAAATTTTGAAAGTAAAAGTAGATTTTGCTCCCTCAAGGTTTCGGACAAATGTGCGAACTGACGCAGTTCCCACTACGCTGCATAACCAGATCCTCTAGAAACTATACCTTTATTCTCAAAACAACGTCGGGTATGCTTGTTATCCCCTACTTTCACTTATCTCGCTATCATAAACATCCCTGTGGCAACTGATAGCTGGATTATCTAATGCGCTCGCCTACCACCGCCCGAGCAGTTCCGTTTAGTCTCGAGCGTTCTCTATTAAAATCTTGTTAGAAAGTTCTTCGTGAGCTTTGTAATTTCAGAGTAATCATTTTGTATCAAGTATCACATTGCAATATACTGCAAATAAGATCAATTTCCCTTTATAGGTTTTCTTTAAAAAAACATTACTTGTAAATGAACCACCTCGAAATATCTTGTCAGGGTCGCAAGGTTTGCAATTACCTTTTCAACTAAAGCCAACCGTCGGAAACTTCCAAGGGAATTGTTTAATTATTAAACACATCTACTCCAAGATTAATCAAACTTGGAATCATTATTTATTACGGGTCCGGTTTCACAGAAGCAAATATACCAATCGAGGAGTAAACTTTACTTAGGGCTCAAAATTAGTGCCCTTCTCCTACGAATTATGATGTATTTGGTGTGCAATCCAGTAGATTTGTACCCGGCACGGATGCAGATCGAAGTTTCGATCCTCTAGGATCAATAGTTGAGGAGCTATGGTCGCTTAAAGTTGAGCATTTTTGACGACCGCAAGCCGCTTACCTTGCCCCCCCCCCCCTTGAGCGGCGCGCAACCGTCACTACAAACCAATATGGCGGCGGCCTTACCTGACAAGAAACTGGAAATATGCTCAACTTTAAGCGACCATAACTCCTTAACTATTAGTCCTAGAGGTTCGAATCTTCGATCTGATCAAATCTACTGGAATTACATACCAAATACATCATAATTCGTAGGAGAAAGGCACAAATCTTGAGTCCGGTAAAGTAAAGAGCAGCACCAATCGAGTGAGTAAAATACGAACATTTCTCAAAGATAAGTTGTTGAGCCTGCACCAGCCTGCACTATATTAAATTTGTAACGACTAGACTTCGAATCTTTATGCAAAATGAAAATTGTCTGCATCGATTGCAAGGAACAGAAACTAAATCGAACGTTATCTCTTCCCTTAACTTCCAGCAATTTCGAATATCATCTACC
This sequence comes from Lasioglossum oenotherae, assembly GCA_028455765.1. Lineage (NCBI taxonomy): Eukaryota > Metazoa > Arthropoda > Insecta > Hymenoptera > Halictidae > Lasioglossum > Lasioglossum oenotherae. Next base: position 5,692,338 of record CM052291.1, on the reverse strand, counting down.
CAATTTTCCTGTAAATGCATAAAGATCCGCAGTCTAGTATTGACTGATTTCATTCGGTAACTTAGCAATATCTTTCAAAGTAGGTGCATACCCTGCCACAGTCTCTTAGTTCTAGACGTAACCCGGACCATTTGCTCTACACCCCGCTAGTCCATGCCCTCGATAATTTCGGTATCGAGTATCTAATCGATGATATGATTCGCGGCTGATAGGGCTCAGCAAATCGACGAAGTTCGTCTAATCGCGAGCAATCCGCATGAGTCGCCAGCCCAGACCCGGCTAATTGCCGGGATACGTTCGACTATTGACGCGGAACCGCTTTTAAAGCTACGCCTAGAATGATATAGAAGGGAAACAGGATGTGACGGAATCGGTTGCGAATTTAATGAATCCATTGAAAAGTTCGCTGCTTTATTCGTTACAAACTCGACCTCGGCTAAGAAAGTAACTGCTGGCTCACCAGAGACGCAAACTTTTGCTTCTCCGTTCATCTCTCCCCCCCCCCCTCCTCCTCCTCCCTTTCTCCTTAAAAGTTGCTTTGAATCCCTTATCGTTGCCCGAGATCAATCTTCGATCCTTCCTCGAGCAAATTATCATCCTCGTTACAATTATCCTCGTTAATGCCTGATTTGTAGCTCTCGATTCGATTCCGAAGTAGCTCGCGGAAATCAATGGAACGCTGCGCCGCGCTGCCGCTCCTCCGGGTACCCGTCTCTGGCTGTGTTGTGATTAGTATTCGACGTTGCACGATTTTAAACATAATTTACTGCGACAAATGCTACGCTCCCGTGGCGTATCCGCGTCCGCGTCGAGATATCGGTGCTTCGAAGTAATTAACTCGGTGTTCTAGTTCATCAGCGTCCGGGCTGAATAGACATCGAACTGGTAAATTCGGTTGCGTAAATTCGTTCGAATTGTTATCCGAGCGTGGACTCCATTCGTAATGGACGGAGACCACCATGAACATACCGTCTTCCGTCTGTTACGCTTGTTTTACGAAGCTCTGCCCTCCCGTACAAGGCCGCTCATAGTTGTTATGTAAACGACTTCCAAATTTCGAAAGAATGCTAGACTCACTAAGCAAATTAATAGATGGTTCAATCTAAACATTTCAGTAGACTAAGGATGTTCGTGCAATTTTCAGTTTTGTAGGCAAATGTTAAGAAAGTGTATCCAGGTCTCACTGAAGTATGACCCCGAAAAGATTTACTTTAATTTTAACAAAGCGAACAATTTTTATGTATAATTATAATATTATCAATTTGCCCGTATACTGCAGGGGTTGTTTTTCTTGTAGTTTTCAAGGTCGTCAATGTAGTTTTTTAAAATAACTATTTTCATGTTGCATCGCGTAGCTCGTAAAAGAATACATACAAACATGATAACATGTAACATGATCTTAAAATAACCTTGAAAATCTGTATTTTGTGCCTGACCTTTAGTACGTCTTTTGTCTTCGTGACAAAATATCTCATTTTTATTTTATCATAATTAAATCCCTCATAATTGGGATTTTAAAATGAATTCGATTATTTCTGTGGCAACAATGTACTCCACTAGCATTCAAATACAATTTTCTTGAATGCTAACGTTGTATTGAACAGAACAGAAATTGATGTAATTTTTATCACATTTTTGCCATAAGCAATATTGGAACATCTGCAAAATTAAGTCAAGTGTTGAAGGATACTAAGAGTGTCCCGGAATATTTATCGGTCCTCGGGTCTTTGTCATTGACTCAGGTCAGAAGTGGAAGGCCTGCAACCTTAAAATTCAAAGAGGCCCTGAGTAATAAATTAAGGGTCCTCCCACATCTGTTTTTCCGAGTGGACCCAACAGGGGTTTTTCTTTCCCCTAGAACTTTCTCTGTAGCTTCACTTCAGTTTCGGCTTGCTAACGATACAGACGTCTTCTGACTAGTTCTTCTTCGGTTTAATAAAGAACAGACAGTTTGAATTCTTGTGCGTTATTTCTGCATTATAAATACCCATTTCCATTAAGCAATTTTTGAATTGTCGAGAAACTTTTTTCCATTCCTGTTCTTCCAATACAAAAATAATGATATGAAAAACGGCGACTGAACTGGATAATATATGGCATAACAATATAAAGAATTTCGAAAGATCATTAAAATGGACGAACAAACCGGAAAGCTCGAATCATATTACAAAGAATTCGATCCATGACCAGCAATGTTTGGAAATAGCGTATATCTTCGATAACAATCATGAATAATACAAAATTCACTGGCGCCGCGCCAGCATGGAATAAAAGCAAAGTAGACGCCCATCTGGGTACTTCCACTGCTGAACTAATGCCACTATGAACAGTACCAACTTTGAATCGGTGACTTTGTACTTCAAAGTTCTTTCGAAGCGAATGAAATTTATTTGAAAGTTAAATACAATAGTATCGTTCCTATTGATCTTATTTGACAAGATTACTCGAAGAGTTATATGTCGATTTTAACCTCCCAATGTGGGAGGGTTTCAAATTGGATTTTAAAAGTATCTACTGCATTAATGATACTAACAATAATTTATACTAATATTTATTTTTGACGAATTTGTGAATGGAAATCAATTTTACTTTACAACGTCATAAATGCAGTCAGGTGATAAACAGTTATTTAATTTTCCTATTTCTCTCAAGTCTACACAAGGGTTAATAACATTTACATGTACATACATATGCATAATGCACGTATGTAAGTTAGAAAATTTATAAATGTATACGTATGTTAATGTATATAAGCAACCCCAGAGGTTTCCAAAAATAACCACTGACTCCAGCACGTTAAATTAGAATGTAACAATAAAATAACGATAAGTAAACGAAGTTATGCAAATAGTCTAACTGTTTTGCTCGCTTTACGTCTTCCCGCCAGCAGCCCTTTTAGCTGTTGCTTAATCGTCCTCATTTGACATTACTTCCAACATAAGCGTGCACGCGTTTGCAGCCACGCATATTTGAACCAAAGTATATCAAAGAGTCAGAATTGTTAAATAATATTCGCGAACAAACGTAATGTTACAAATTATACAATAATTCGTCGAAAGTCGAGTTATTTCGAAATTCTAAAAATGTTTAACACGACAAAAATTATTCCGGTAATTTTTATTGAATTTTTCTTGATGGACCTCAATATATTATATTAGAGTTCCTCTGAATTTCTAGCACAGTGACATTCGGGTAAAAATGTTAGCATACGTGGTCTTATTAGGGCAGAAGTATTGTATGAATGAGGACGTGTGTAAAATGATATGAATGTTCGAGATTAGCAAAAACAGTTATTGTGAACCGAGAGGCTGAAAATTTTATCTGTCTGATTAAAAACAAAAAGTTTTGCCATTAAATTACTATTGTCTTGCCGATATATCTAATTCTGTACCGTGCTACTTTAGGTGTATGTATGTACAAAGTATTCGTACACTTTTTAAAAACTAATAACTTTTTTCTAATTGTACCAAACGTCCTGATTTTTCATAATCAATTAGAAGCATTGGTTTATGAAATGATGTGCAGAAAAGATTTTCCAAAAATTATAATTCACAATCTGATTTCGATGAAATTTTCAACATGTGTATAATTAACATAGATCTACAAAACATACATATATTAGGACCTTGAATAAGTTCTCGCTGTTTCTTCAAAGATGGTAGTAGCAGTACCCCGTTCGTGGAATTTCGAATGATAACACACATGCAAGGCAGTAGTATATCTAACCTCAAATTTCAGTGTATGGTAGTTCACTTTAGTGTAAGCAAAGTAATTTTTTCTTAGTTCTGAAAATGTCTACTTTTGTGCCGAATAAAGTGTATTTGCGGGGAATTTGATTGCACTACTTTATTCAAGAGAAATCTGCAGATGAAGCACATAGAATTCTTGTTGAGACTTATGGTGACAATGCTTTGTCGGATACGACATGCAGAGACTGGTTTCGACGCTTTAAAAATAATGATTTTGAACTTGAGGATAAAGAACGTTCTGGCGCGCCGAAAAAATTTGAAGACGAAAAGTTGGAGGAATTACTCGAATATACTATACTATATATATTATACTTTGAATGAAATGTTTTTGTTCCTTATAATTTAAATAAATCTTTTATTTTGTTAGAAAAACAGCGAGAACTTATTCGAGGTCCTAATATGTATTTTAAATTTGTATATATCGAGGGCACAAATAAAAGAGTTTTAAAAAATCCCTTTTTTACATTGACATGTAACCTCGTAAATTATAATTTTTGGAAAATCTTTTTTGCATATCATTTCGTAAACCAATGCTTCTAACTGATTATGAAAAATTTTAAAAGGTGTACGAATACTTTGTACATATTTGTAATACTGTATATTTCTCTAGGATGTTCAAGAAGCGCGGATAATGTGTCCACACAAGTATCGTGCACATCTCTTTCACATTTACCGACACATCACTGCATTTCGAAAGCCACCCTTAGACGTGTTGCACGGTCCTCGCGTTAGTTTGCTCCTAGAACAAGCTATTGTAGATCACCGGGCTGCGGTTGATGTCGAACAACATTTACTCTGCGATTCCCGCGGAATATCAATTACAATTAGCCGGAGCGTGATAAATTCTCTATCGTCGTCGAAACTATTCGTCGGTTGCGCAACAAATGTATGACCATCGGCGGAGTGCCTGGTACACAAATTAATCCCGCGAACACCTAGCAATTTGTACATAGTAAATCAGCGCGGTGGTGTTGGCGCCGGTGCCGGTACCGAAAGTGATTCGCAAGGAAACGCAATCGCGGCGAGCCCTTTCAAAAGTTTTCGGTTAGCGTGCGCCCCGAAACCCGGCCCGATTTTAAGCATTTCCACCGACTGAATCCGCGTATTATCGATCACAGTTTTCCTATGACGACCAGTTCGTAAACCAGCATAACCCAGGCCCCAGCTTTTCAACATCGAAATCTAAATCGCCGGAGCGGCGCGCGGTGGAGCGATAAATAGACGCCCCTGGTGCATCTAAGGTGTGCTCTGGACCGGCCCTAGCGAATTTGTTTTGTCCTAATTTTGCTGCGGCCCGCGTTCTACCGTTAAATAGAGAAGTTCCGAGAACTCGAGGCTTTTCAAATTCCCTTTCTGCTCAGCGGATTACGCGTTTTTCCCCTTCGAACTTTCCTTGGTCTCGATCCCGACTCGGTGAACTGAAACCTGAAAATTTATTTGAAATAAAAAGTTCCCGACCGTGGCCGGAGTCTAACTTGCAATTAGAAATAAATCCGATGGCGGCTGAATAGAGGAAGAATAAAGGTCGGGCCGATTTTAACGCGGTCACCGTTCAAACGGCAACCTCAGAAGCTCAACAAAATCGAATTCGTTTCGTGAAACGAAAATGCAGCGACGTGTTAAGCGTGTCTTTTCAATATTTTCAGATACGATTACGGACACTGTTAATAGATTATTAACATGAACTGTTACTACAAATAAATGCAATCGTTCATTCTCTTTAGAATAAAATCTTCATTTCTGCGAATCGAAAAGTGATTTTACATATTTATAATGTGATAAAAATAAAACGTATTGATCACTGGCACAAAATAATCTTGCTGTTATTATAACAATACACTTACACTGTTTCTTTTTATTTACTAATACTTTCAACTAAATTTATTTAGCACCCTTTCATGTAATAATAAATAGACTGTAGATTTTCATGCAAAATAGGAATAGTTTGAATGTTTTTCTACTGCTGAAATGTTTTTACTGCTTTGTACATAATCTACTAACTGTTACCACACATAAACACATAAAATCCGCAGTCTAATAATAATATTTTGTCTACCGGAAGACTGTTAATAGACTTTTCAATACTTGTGCTACCTAAAAATCTTCTTCTTACAATAATCTCGATCAAAATTTTTTGATTACGTTATTGAGGGCGAATTGTTGATAAAAAAATCCTCAGCCATGGGCCATAGACTTCTAAAAATTATGGAATAATTGCTGGTAGATAATGCGTTAATAAGGAATGTTGTTGAATATTACCAAAAGACTCAGTTCAACAGGTACGATATTTTCTGTAGAAGTGAAATATTCCACGAACATTATCCGAATGCTCTCAAGTACATAGTTCCCACATGATCGTTGCAGTTATCTCGTGATAAGTTCAGGTGAATACCCAAAGCAACAGAGCAACAGGAATGTATTTAGAACATCCTAATACACATTCAATTCGGTGTGATCCCATATAGGCATTAACCGCAACGGTTCTGCGGGATATCGATCATCATTACCACGAATGGAGACCGTCCTCTTCATAGTCGAGCGTAAGCCAGCAGTGCGGCTCTAAATAGGTTAGAGATCAACCGGCATAAAGAAAACTAATTTATCTAGATTCCAGCGAATTCGCTATTAAATGAAATTTCCGCCGCGACACAGACTTATCGGAAGTCCCGGGCTTTAATCGAGTTACAGTGAATCGATTGATTAATCGACGGAGGATTAATTGTTAGCAATGTTAGAGAAGAATTTATCTTACTGACTAAGTAATTGCTGACACGGACCATTCGGAAAAATATTTGCGATCGTGAATGTACTTCCACGATCACAAGCCAAAATTGAGAGCCATTTCCTTGACTGGACATAGGAGATTTAAATCTAAAAACAAACAACGAAATAATGAATATTTATATCAATATATAATAAATAGACAGCGTATCTTTATGCAAAATCAAAATTTTCTACCTGAATTCCAACAAACTGCAGTGAAACAGAAATTTATTTTCTTTCTGAATATGTTTTTTCTAACAATAATAATATTAGCAGAATTTTAGAATAATGTTATATTACTTTCAACTTGTCACTTGAATATTAAGAAAGAAAATAAATTTCTGTTTTCACTCCAGTTTGTTGCAATTCAGGTAGAAAATTTGGATTTTGCATAAAGATCTGCTGTCTATTTATTATATATTGATTGATATTATATAATTGATATAAATATTCATTATTTCGTTGTTTGTTTTGTTTGATGAAGTAACCATTAGTACTACGTGTACGTACCCTGTGTAATTGTCCAGTAAATTCAAAAAGTTTGCTGTTTGAGCAGACGAAAACGGTTGGCCGACGAGTCACACGATAGTTTCCACTGTGTACGTACAGGACAAGGTATTCTAAACGGTGACCTCCCTTAGCAGCCGTGCGAGATATAGGCCACTATTACCTCAAACTTGCCGAACCCTGAATTCTGCCCCTTTATCACCGAACGGGAACGGCCACATCGCAATAAACACGCGAGGCTGCAAATTGACTCTTTATCCGAGTTTCCTTCCGAGTTCAACTATCATGTTCCCGACTAGTATGTATGGATTCCTGATTTTAAATGACATAATTTGCATCGGGGAACGCATGACTCGAATGCATCAGCGAACCGGCTGTTTTTCAAAGTTTGCCGTGATATCGAATCTTGAACGATTACGGCTAGGATTATATTTTTTTAAATACAAAATCGCTCGATTCCGTTGGGACATGTCAAATGAAAATGTTTGCTCAACTGCACACTGAAGTTTCACTTTCGGTGAATGAACTCTTGCCTCGATAAGTATTTCGATTATGTTTTAAAACTTTTCTAGTTTTTGTCGATTATCGTTTTAGAAATATTTCTGGAGTTACAAAGAATTAATTTTGTTATCGTTGATTAACGTTTGCGCTCTAGAAATTGTAAACGTGCATTTATGAGGAATTTATTCACCAGTTTCAACATCAGAATAAATAAATTCTTGTCATTTTTACATAGAGCAATGTAAAATAGTTACTCTAATGCTCTGCAGTGTAAATATTAACAATTATAATAATTTTATCTATTTTTACCACGTTTTTATTAGCTCGCTTATTGTTTGTCTGTTTGTCTGTTCGGTGGAAAATTTTGCAATTGATTTTAAATTAACTTCCTGATGAGCTAGAGACTTGAGATCGGTTATTTATATACGAATGAACTAAAAAACTAGCCTTTTCCTTGTGAAATATAACCTCGAATTTTTCCGTACATTAATAATAAAATTAGTAATTCAGAAATCATTTGAATTTGATATTTGTTGAATTTATTACTGCGCACCTGCGAACATGTCTGACATATTGTAATTATCGTAATTGTAATGTACTACGGTACTACAATTTATAATCAAAACACAAACCGGATATTGATATTACCAATACAACATGGAGAAAAGTCAACTATGGTATGCCAAATCCAATTATACGGAATGAAGGATGTGTAATGCGGATTCCGACGCATATCAGAAACAATCCTTAATAACAATACATTTGCGGAAATGCATTGTTATGCATATGTAGGAATAATGGAAATTTAAAATCGAAGTCACCTTTATACTAACAGGCTCAAAGTATTAATACGTTTTTATCAGAAATAAAAACTTATTTCAATTCAGAAAAATTAAAAGCAAATTCGGAATCAGCGCATAAAACTCTACATATAAGAACCACCATCACGATGCAATTTTGAAACAAATTTGGTGTTGGACAGTGTTATTAAACGATACTTTAACTTGCTTTTGGCACACCAAATTTTGTATATTTAGTATAGAAAGATCAATATCTTGATAAATCTTCAGATCACTGTGATTATCATGATAAATTTTGTTTTCAACATTACCAATAAATATGTAATCAACTTGTTTATTTTTATAAGTGAATAAATATTACTTTCATCGTGATTTCATTATTGAAAATATGAGTGTTAACTTACTTTTGGCACACCAAATTTTGTATATTTAGTATAGAAAGATCAATATCTTGATAAATCTTCAGATCACTGTGATTATCGTGATAAATTTTGTTTTCAACATTACCATTAAATATGTAATCAACTTGTTTATTTTTGTAAGTGAATAAATATTACTGTTATCGTGATTTCATTATTGAAAATATGAGTGTTCACTTACTTTTGTGATCCACTGCACCTCAAATTCTAAATCAATCTACGCATTACATTTTTCGACAAAAAATTTTTGAAAAAACAGGCCGTTTACACAAGGTGCTCCCCTGAAACAGATCGTGGATCTTTATGCAAAATAAAGTTTACTCTTCCCTTAACAATTTGAACAAATTACTACAAATACAAAATAATACTACACCGAGATGTCGTTAAATTGTTTTAAATCGTGCTTACCGACTTTCGCAAAAAAATCCGCAGTCTCAGTTCTAACCTGTGACGATTTTAAAGAGACAGCCGGTCGCGTGTAACACCGTTCGCAGATTTGATCGTGAAACGAATTTTCGCAGAGGCTTTCGCCTCGCAAACTGTGCTTACACCATTCCACGGATTAGTGCAGACTCCCTCCGGTGGATTGGTGTTCGCGAGTAGCACCAATTCGCCGTGCATTCATCCGTGGAGCATCGTATTTGAATTTATGATGCGGCACTGACATATTTGAAATTAAGCAAATACCTCGGCATTCACCTAGCATTATGTCAATCCACGAACGCGTGACGTCCAGTATCTCTGTAATGAAATCAATTGACTTCTCCGTGACACGCGCGTAATGATCGATGAATCAGTCCGCTGAATGCATACGGAACAGTTTTTCTAACGTCGTTCCATGGTTTCGAGGCCGGAGATGATGCTGCATAGCTCGCGGCCGGCTATACATACGTGATTCTAAACAGGCATCTCGGACAGTTTCGCGAGAATACCAAGCAGTTTTTCATTGGCTGGTGGGATTCTCTAGTACGCGGCCGAGGTACCCAAACTTGGGAAACCGATCACGTAAAATAATCCTTCGAATACCTATTAATGTATGGCATCTTCCACGGTCCCGTATAAACAGATACTTTGGAATTCATTCAAAGGACACTCCGACTGAATTCGAAACTCGTGTGTAACAGTGATAGGGGGGATCTAATTTCCGATTTCGTCGAATCAAGATTCGAACGCACAGTGACTAAGCTTACATCCGAAATTTTCTTATAAATATTTATAAACGGATATGTCGTAAATCTGACAACAAGCAAGAGCTGATAAATTATGCAGTTGACACGAAACCTACCACCACGTACAAAATGATCTAAATAAAATCAATCTTGTCATTTTTATAAGGGAACATGTAAATACCAGTTACTTTCAAGGTTCGATAGGTTCAGTGTTCTCAATTCGAATCTAATCTCGCTTATCTTTTATGTGATATTTATAATTTACCTTCTCCCCTATAGAAACATGATTTTCTCGTTGTTTCAAGAAAATTATGTTAAATAAATATGTCTCTTAACCGGTTTATTTAATCAGGTAATGCAACTTAATGCAAAGTCAGAAGTCATGCATAATTTTATTTATATATTTTTAAAAAGCTTCATGTGTTCGATGCTTGAGGAACTTTCTCTAAACGTTGACTGATAGTTAGTATAATAGAATCGGTTCCTCGAAGTTGACTTTCCAAGTCCGCATTTGGCAAGAGTGTGCACAATGTTTTGAAAGTGTCCTCTCTATGCCTTGATGCTTTAATGCATTCACAAGTTGCATACCCTGAAGTTCTGACCACCCTTAATCGAACAAGCACTTACTTTGTGCATTTAAGACTGCGAATTTCATGAATTTGCAACAAGAATGGATAGGTGGAGTATAAAACTGTGAAAACGAGAATTTAAAAGTAATATTATACTTTTGACAAATTATTCATTAAAGTATTGTTTCTTATAGTTCACTTTGACTAGGTTGCAGATTTGTTGGTTCCCGATTCACATTGCTATTGCCGTTGAAAGATCTGTTAAAAATCCCTAATCATGGACCATAGACAGGCGAAAATTATGAAATAATCGCCGGTAGATAATGTGTTAATTGTTCATAAATATTATTTGCACTAGTATTCCTGGAATTATGTTGCTTTAGCGTTTCTCTATGTTGTGTTTGTTGGCAAAGTTTTCAAATATACAGAAACAAGATACAGCAAAAAGATGTTCTTTGTTGTTTCACCTGTTGTTTGTACTTGTATAATTGTTCGTTTGTTTGTTTTTCATAACGTATGTTTACCTGCTCCGTTACAAGGGAATATTCGCAATTGATTCAACAATTACAAATTGTGTCTATTTTAGCACTAAACCTACTGAGCTCTAAAACTGATTCAAATATTTCAGCTGATAAAAATGACAGGACTCTATTTATTTAAATCTCGCGTAATTTTTAATATAATATGTGCTTGGACGAAAAAAATTATCGAATCAATTTCCATGTATGTATGCAACTTCATCATTTCAATAATTATGAAATGTAAAATATGAAACACCGGTTATTTGACCGACGGTGGTAGGTTTAGTGTTAATAAAATAGACAATTCTCATATTTGTATTATTTCTTGTCCTATCAAGCATTAGTCTTTACCAATAATGCACTTTAGATATAAAATTACTGTGTCTCAGGAAATGTCTAAGTTTTCAAAGTTACTACCGCCACATGGTTAATTAATAATGATTTTTTCACTCACATTCAACTATTGTAGATCGAGAAAAAATGAAATTTTCAGAAATACGTATTTTTCTTGACATTTGTCACTTAGAATTTTTGTGACATCTCCGAAACTAGTGTACTGATATAGCGATTTTTGAATTTTCAGTCAGCCACGTGCACCAATTTTACTTGTCGATCTAAAAAAAAAATACGTTTTTGTTTTATTCGATTGGAAATTGACGGAGATATATCCGGTACCGCAAACGACGTTTTCAAAAACCTGTCAGACACAATCCATGATATCTCCGCGATTTTTCAATAAAATTTTCAGGAAATACTGTTAACACTGTGTACTTCTAACGCAGAATATAATTGCTCGGTACAATACAATTTTGTGTAGAACAAAACTGTTCGATTGTACAACTACTTAATGCGAACTATAAAGCATATCATTAACAATATCGTAACGGTATATTCTCCGAAAACATTTTATGTCGTTCCAGTGTTAGCAATTCCTATACAATTCTCATTGTTTAACGCGTTAAGTTCCGAGTTTAAATGCGGGTACTCGTGGTGATCCGTGCGGGTTCACGTGAGAGGATTTTTTTTATCAACCATACGGTAATGCATATACCAAAATCAGTGAAAATGTAACAAAATAATGTTCAAATATGAGGATATAAATCACTATAATCGTAAATGTACTACTCCTGACAGAAACCATGGGATCGGCATTGCGAGTATGACTATTGAACGAATTATTTGGGCGTATATTAAATGTGAAAAATGGTACAGTATACATTAGACAATGGTATAAGGAGTAATAATGTTGTTTTGATTTTTACCGAACACAAAACAATGAAATGATTAAATCAATGCCTAATTTGCTCATTCCGTATATTAAAGCTATTCATTTTTATATTAATATTTGTTTTATATGTGATCAATTTTATCATTGCATTCACTTTTATCGTTAATGGAAATATTTAACAAATTTCGATAATGAATATTTACAATGATAGTACTTTCAATTTCTCTGAAAGAATTATACCCTTTAAACTATCTTTTTATGTAAATTTTTAATATGTTTTTTGTCATATGATTTTATTGAAACCTGTTTTTCACTGGACTGTTCAGTTTTAAGAAAGTTTGTATTTTCTTCTTGTCGGATATTAAAATAATAAGCTTGCGAGTGAAGAAAGTACACACTTACTTTCATGTATCCTTCTTGCACGCAATTATTAATATTTGTTGGTTTAATTTTAGTAGCAACCAGTTTTTTTCGTGAGCTAGTATTTTTTGAACCAGTTAAATCATGGTAATTCATGCAAATTGCAAGGCTCGTGCCTTGTACAGTGAAAGAATATCTTCGAAAACACGAGGTACAACGTAAATACCTTGGAAAAGAATAGCTTTTTTAACATTGGACCGACCGACTGGGATTTTGGAGAACATAAAATAATAAGTTTGTGCAGATTTTGTGCACAAATAGTTGAACATTGTTCAAAATTCAAATGATGAAGCAGGTTCTCACGAGGTTCGATCTAGAACTGTATGTATTAGGTTACATACAAATAATTCGTGGCCCTCACAATTCATCGATAGCAATATTATTTTCATTTGAAATTTGTTATTGTGCTGAAATTGAAGATTCATAAACTATTTGTAAGATTTTTTTGTGCACAGTCAACCGGCTACAAATTAATTTGTACACCTGATAATAAATCTAAAGATTTTTATGTCTCTTGATATTTAATAATAAATCTAAAGATTTTTATATCTCTTGATATTTATCGTTTACGTCGACGTCGACCAAAAATTTTGGTCCACAAATTTCTCTAAATTTTTTCACGCCGTCTAGTAACCTTTCCGAAAATTTGTCTCAAAAGATTCAAAATATTTGCTCCAGTTTGAAAGAAGATATTCTCTTTTAAAGAGCGTTAGAATGTTAATAGGAGTCACTGTAGATAACTTACGAGATTGTTTACATACGACGGACGTATATATTCATTGAGCCAGGTTATGCAAACACGGCACGGACTAGGAGATCATGCTAAGCATAATATATTTTAAACCTCCATTGGCAAGAAAAGATCAACCTTCGTGTTTACAAGAGCATAATCAACTAAATTTACCAACTCCACCTTTCCAGATGATATTTCTTGAGCAAACATATATTTATCTCTTTTATAGCAAACTCATTTAATAATGTCCTCATCGTATCTAAGATAATTTCCAGTGCAGATTTCTATGGCGATTGCACACCTGTTTGTTTCTCGCTCGTCTAAACTCGGCTCCCCCGAGTTTAATAGCGTTTCACCTCGGAGCGTGACGGATTAGACTCATTCAGTGCCCGGCAATTGTGTACGCGGTGCGTCTAAAGAAGTTTTCACTTGAAAAAGCACCTTGGTAAAATTGCAGAAAGTTTCTGTTTTAATAAAATGAAACATGTAGATACGTTTTCTGGATGACCGTTTACCATGCAAATTCGGGACAATCGAACGCAATATGGTGCGCGATTCTTTAACACGGAGCAGAAGTTTTCGTGTAATATTCCACGTTTATTGGTAGCTAGAATTTCATTCTCTTCCGCGAAGTTGCCAGAATTGGCCGACAGTCAAGGGAAGATCAAACATTTCAACTGTAAGTGCATTGTCGGATGGTACGCGTGGTGGCGCAGGCGCGTCTGCCCGCGTACGTCTGTGTTTTCTTATCCAATACTCGACACATTCGAGCCTGTCACGCTGCCAAGAATTTGCGACAACTTTGTCGGCAAATGAAATCCTAAACAGACTCGTGAAATCTAGCGTGCAGCTCTCCACTGTTCTTTCGTTCATTCGGGATCGAGGAGCACCGAGGAGGCTAAAGAGACTACGCGATGTCGACTCTCGGTTTGATAATGAATCAAGATAAGGGAAAAGATGCGGGATAACTTCGCCAGTATCTTCTACAGTCATCTGCAGTATCTACTAGTGGAATTGATACAATTTTGACTTCTTTAAATGCAAAGGTTTCTTACTTGGATTAACCAGTTTCGTTAAGATTAAACCGTTCGTTTACTGATCCTGCGAGAATTTGATTCGCTTAGAATAAACATCGTCTATGGAGATGAAGAAATATTTGCGTATTTTGTGCATTTATGACAAAAATGAATGGGTGCAATTTAAAACTGTGAAGAGGTTCAGAGAATTTCGAGATATCGTTGTACTATTTTCAAATTAACACTTCACTCACCGGCAATTATTTGATAACATTTCAAAAATGGAAGATCAGCAGTTCAGAATTCCTCAATAAATTGTTTAAAAGCGACTGTAATTATGATACATTTGTTATGGAAAATAATGAAGCTTATCAATCCACTTGTGTTGCTGTGTAATTTTTTAGCTAAATAGACAGAAGTATTATTAGTAAATTTGTATTATTAGCTATTGTGCAATGGTACAGTTCTACTAATGATTGTTACATAAACAAATTAAAATATGAAAAATGGTTACTGTTCGTACATGCCTTCCATCCGTTCCATAGAAAAGAACAAAGCGAAAAAGATGTGTTCCTATTTAAGACAGGAGTAATTAAGGACAACGACATTCGTAGTAAATTTCAACAATAAAAATTCTGACGACACTTGTGCAGAATACGTTCCTATATCCGTACGAAATAATCAATTGTGTTTCCAGAGTGATTATTAGAGAATCTCTTGGTGACAGGACAAAGCGGTAACAGAAGCCGACGCCGAGGAAAGCCGGAGGGCGTAGTTCTTGATTGAAACGGTTTCCCGAAGTAGTTATTATAATTTTGTACGTGATAAGATCCTCTATTTAACCAGCTTTCCAGTGGAAAAGCGTCTTTGAAGTTCGCTCGGTAGCTGGGCGCCTCGAGAGACAGAGAGCCGATCGCCGGGTCATCATCGAAAAAGACCTTTTCAGTTGAGCCGTCGGCAATTCGGAATACTTAGCCCGGCGATGATTTTCCACGGCCATGAAAATTGCCCGGAGAGTCGCGGATGCCCTCCAATCGTTCACGTAATTTTGCATATTTACGGGACCGTGCACAAAAGGCAGCCATTTGTGAAATTACACGTATATACGCGCCGGCGTATATGCACACACAGAGGTAAGGGGAGCTAGTGTGCATGTATGTTGATGCGTGGCACGTATGCATTCCGGTGCAGCGGAACAATTCGGCTCCTTGTTCTCGACTCTGGTGGTTTTATTCCAACGAACGATCTATTTTCTCCACGGTAATCACCTGCTCGTTCGTTTCGTCTGCGGGCTTAATACCGAGAACTCAGTCGAGATTTATGACGTTGGTATCCCGCAAGAAACGGGATGCTCGCGATATCAAAGTAGCATTAAGGATCAGTTTCTACGCTTTCGGATGAATATTTCGGAATTTTTATGCCGGCAAATGCCTGGCTTCCCGGATGCATTATGGCTGACACGATGCACTGAGCGACTACGCTAATCGACCACGCAGGATCCGGCTCGCGAGGATATACTCTACGATTTCTTCTTCTTTTTCTTCAACGGAGGCTGCTCGTATCCGCTCGCGGACGACGCGTTTGATTACGCCAGCTAACTTCCGCTGGTTTGATAGATACTATTTCTTTGCCAACTCTAATGGATTCCTCGGTAGCTCAAAAATTATTGCCCATGCACCCCGAAGAAATACATTAACTCATTTTGCATTTGCAATTTTTAATGTGCCAAATATCTGCGTCACAGACGGAGTTGGGCATTAACCGATTAAAATTTTAACCAAGATTGACTGATTAATATGTACGATTAACAAAAGTAATCATTGAAAAATTGACGATTGATTCAATCGATTGATGAAGTTAATCGTCAAACGTTGATTTAAAAAAGAAATCATCGAAAAATCGGAGACTGATTTAAGCAATTGTTGAAGTTAATCGTCACACGGTCTATCCATAAATTGTAATAAGGAGGGAGAGAGATACAGAGAGCGGAGATGGAGTCACTATGTATACGGTTTTGATTCCGTATTTCATTTCGAAATTTCAGCAGTTAATCATTAATCAATTATCCGATTGACGATTACAATTGAAAAGAACGTAAATCGTTAACCGCAACTAACGACTAAAGTAGGAGTTTAATTGTTAATTGCGATTAACGATTGATGTGGAAATTTATTCGTCAATCGTTGATTAAATTTGTGCCTAACTATGGTCAGAGATACTTATGGATCACCACGATTTTTTAGCTGTTTCTAATAGCTTGAGAGGGACATTTCCTTTCTGAAAAATATAAATTTTTGCATTTCTTCTAAATAGAAAAGTGTTAGTAGTTTCACACTCTGTACAACTTTTCATGATAGTTTTAGTAAGTTGTATAAATTCATTGTTTCTGTATACAGTCAGTTCTTTTTTTTTTTAGATGTTAGTAGAATTTACTAGATAATGTATAAAAAAATTAATCAAGATCACCATTGTACCAACAGTATGTGCGTCGAGAATGTAGAATTATATACAATTCTTCGTTCCATAGTAATGCTTTGAATACAATGAAAATACTTCTACCCAGATTCCCATGTTACTTCTTCAATGAAAATTTTCTCATTGCCAGTCTGGATACGCAAAAGTATAAGTATTGTTCGTGAATTTTCTCCAGATCTATTGGTGAGTTGCGCCGTGGTAAAACGAAATAAGAACGACTTCGTTCGACGACGTTCTTCCCCGAAGAAATATTTTAAACTTTCCAGACGATTTTACAAGCACATCATTTCAAAATTCTAGCACTTTGGCAACGTCCCCGGCGGCCGTTGTAATAAAAGTGCTCGCCGAGAGACGAAACACTGACCTACCCCGCGTATTCCCGGCGAAACGGGAGGGTGCATAATTTGATAAATAGTCGTCTTCGTGCTGACAATGGCGATTTATAGTTTTCGTATGGCGCGGCCAGCAGAGACGGGCGCATTGTGCGAATGACAAACACGCATTCATCGTGCCACCGACTGCGATGAACAATGCGAGTGCACGGTAATACCGGCTATAAAATGGCGAGTATGTAATTACGGTGAATTCATTAACGGCTGAGGAAGTTTCCTCGCGATGCCGCGCGTATAGTTGCATACGTGTGTGCCAAGAGAGTGTGGAGAGTATGGAGAACATAGGGAACCGGGATACTTAGACAGGTTCGCCCCGGTCTGGAGCTTTTCCAGGGAACGTCGGAGCGGATAGCGCGCACGCTCGCGCACGCTCGCGCGCTCGTTCTTTATTCGCTTACAGGCTAAAGAGGATTCAGGGTAAACGTAAAGCAGCTACGGTGGCCTGACGTATCGCAGCGGCTAGGATAGCCTCTGTTTATTTGTTAAATGCTTTCGCAGTTTCCATTAAAGCCTGTTTGCTAAGTACTTTTCGCCGAGGCAAGTTAATTACGTTTCAGTACGTTAATTAACGTTCTCTGATACTGGTTCCTCCGATCTCGCCCGGTACGTTTTTGCTACCGCTCCGAGTGAATGCGTATTCAGTACGACACCTTCTTCGCCTTCTTTCTTTTTCTTCGCCATCTCCTTTTACGTTTTCTTCTTCTACGTCTGCTTCTGTCGCGCCACCCCTATGCGATCTCATGGTCGCGTATCGATACTATTATTAGGTGTCTACGGGAAGCAAATAGCTACGGCGGTAGACACGAATATCCCATTCAATGGCCGGTTTATAGCTGCTTTCTATTTGAAATCGTACCACTGCTCGGGAATACAATGGCTTACAAGGCGATGGGCGCATCTTGTATTTTCATACAGTTTTCGAATCTTCCGGAGGGGAATATTTTCGATTACACCGACTGGATCATCGTCTCCTTAACTGTTGCATCTTGTGTTTCATACATTTTTGAAACTTGCGAAGTAAGAGGGATGTTTGGATCGCACGGGCTAGATCACTTAATTGTAGTGCGTGTTCGTAGTGTGACGAACGTGGAGAAAAACAGCGATTGGAAAAGGAAGACGGACCGGGGTTCGACGCTTCGACTCCCTGTCTCTCTTTCTTTTTCGTTCGCTGATCTCTTTCACCCCCTGAAACTTTAATCGCGTATGAAATAAAAAATTATATCGTGTTTGAAAACCAAGTAAAATTGAAAGAATAAACATTTCGTCGTAGTCAACATAAATAGAATATTGTTTACACCAACATGGATATCAGGGCACAGTTAAAAGAAAGGTAAGAATTTTTGAAAGGTGACGGCGATCTCGAATGACGAATTAACTCGCCTAGCCCTAGTGAAAAAATTAAAGATTAATTTAAAAATTTAGGCTGCAGGAATCTAGAATTTATAATAATTATATTAGAAGAGGAAGTCTCTGCAACAATATTATAATTGCAAATATTATTTCTACAAGAGCAACGCGAAATCATTAATAAACCAAATAAGTTACTTATCGTAGACAATCCTGTTCTTGCCAAGCGATGATTATGAGTTACTCCTTTAACAACGTCACCCATAAATTTTCCAAATTAATAGCGCTTATCAATCCGGTAGAACAATTCTAATAGCACACACACACACACACACACATAGGAATGCCTGGATAGTCTAAAATCACGTGGATTAACGTGTAACAACGATAATTTATATTAACCGTCTGCAGCACGATAATTGCAAATTGTATTAACAAATTACATTACGTTATCGCATTTCTGTGACGGGTCAGACACGATAATTTGTACCATAAAGTAGTTGTTAATTAGATACGATTACCATGGTCACCATATAACTGAAAACTGGTTTGAAGATAAAAACTTTGTTCTATACTGTGCATTAAAATCGTCCCGTGTTTCGTAATATGGATACGATCGCATTACAGGTCATAGATTACATCAAAGTATAATTTGAAATGACTGTTACAATTGATGCAAAATTGGCTAATGTAATGTGACGTCATTAATTCCGAGCGCGAAACGATGGCGAGCTATATCGACGTTTTGCGTGGAACCGCGACCGTGCACTCCACCATGGACCGGGGCAAAAATGAAGTTATTAATTCGAATCGCGGCACTCCTTCCTCTCAAAATTACCGAGGGCTCTGACTGTCGACTCGAGTGCATCAGATGCACGGAAACAGAGCCATCATTACAGTCATGTTTCCAAGCACGTTAGGATCATGATAATCAGCAGGGGCTGCGTGGAAATAAGACACGACATTTGGACTGACAAGCCGGCCATTTGCACCTGCTTTTTTCACCTGGTAATTTTACTTTGCTGAAAAACATTCAATTTCTTTTTACATACGCTCCTCAGGCTAAGTCAACCATTTTTTGAAAAATACACAGAAATAATCGAAACTTCAGTATAAAATTGGAAACTTTAGGCTTCCAGATTTTTCAAAAATTGATTCTGCAACCAAAAATTCTGAAATAATTCACTGTCGTGTGTGCTATTAGAAGAATTATATAATATTAACAGAACAAATAGAGAATTCATTAAGGATGTTCTGGAAGTATATAAAAACGCAACAAAATTTTTGAAAATTTGACAAGATATAATCCTTACTAAATTAATGCAATTACCAAAGTTTGGGTTCGATTCACTGCACCGTTTTAAGAATTACAGGAACTTAAAGTTTGCACATTTTAACACGTCTTCTTATGGAGAATTCATAAAATTCCACTTCAAATCCTATTTAAACCTTGAAAAAACGCAACTAGAAACTCCAGTTTTTTTTGTATGTAGTAAAAATTATGTAATTAATTATGTTCAAAATTTATAAGGATTCACTAAACAGTTACAGAGCAAAAAAATGATAAACTGTTACAAAACGTCAAATTTATCGTGTTGTCTCTCACTAGCATGGAAACGCGACAAGTGTAGACCACTGAATATAGCTACAGAGGGTACAGTATTCGCAAAAGTTTAATGCAAAATATACTCATGAGTGGCTTTCATTGCCATGTATTGATGGACTTCAAATTTCTTGTACTCTTGTCTCCCATTGTACCTCCAGAACATCCTTAAACCGTGCTAACCTTATAACTACCCCGTCTTACGGGTAGCGACTTCAACAAATCAATTTGGTATAGGGGCATTTTTGACCATCTTATCCGGCTAGAAGTTCAGTAAAATTTTATTTTCCTCACCAGTAGCTTTTGCATGTAACAAAACTCTATTAAATACGATGAAAGTTTCAAATTTTCACACTGTGAGGGACTTATATTACTAGACGATTTCTGCTCGTTAACATTCATGTTTATTTATCAGTTGTAACCAACTTCATGCAGTAAACGAATCATTGCTGCACCTATTCTAATTACTAGGCGATACATGCTTCTGCACGTATGACACATATTTAATGATGCGTGAAGCACAGTGAAATACCTGCATAAAACTCAACGTCTTCCTTCACTATAAAAACCATTCATGCTGGTAATTAGCTTATATTTCATTCTCGATGCTATAAAATATCAGAGAAAACACGAGTTCCCCTAACATGCATAGCATGAATGCCCCTATTCACGATAACGCTCTTGTTATCGATCAATTGGTTCACGTTATTAAAAACTGTTAATAAATATTTAATGTTACAGAGTCTTTCTGTTTTTAATTCGTCTATTGTGTTGGCTGACCGCAGTGTCCTCATATATTTTTAATTGATGTAAAAGTTTTAGATTACGCTGGCTGATAGGAGATCATGGGGGATAAAGCTTAAAATAAAGCATCAATATCTACGAAGTTAATCTGCTTATTATAAAAAAAAACTTCTGAATACAATCACATACTCATTACCAATTAAATAAATGATGTGCGTGATCAGTAAAAATACGATTTATTTCAGTACAATAACCATACGACTATTTAATCTATCAGTGTATTAAAATTCGTTTAATATTCGATTAATGACAGAGTTCTCTGAAAATGGTTATTTTACATTACTGAAATGGTTTGTGCGCCACTGGAAGAGAACGCTGTATCTTACAGAACGTGCAAAAAGTGGTGCCAAAGATTTAAAGCCGGAAATTTTAATTTGGAAGACGACGATCGTGCAGGTGCACCGAGAAAGTTTGGTGACGGTGAGATAGAGGAATTGCTCAACGAAAATCCGACCCAGACGCAAGAAGAATTGGCAGGAAGAATGAGAGTCGCCAGACAAGATTTTATTGCATTTTATGTACGTAAAATGCAATAAAATGTAATAAAATCTTGAATTTGGAAGAAAGGGGGGAATAGTAAGTACTTGCACACCTAATAGAACGCGTCATTTCGACGCGTCCCGCAAATCTAGTGCTAAAATTACCTACCGGTGATTATTCCATAATTGTTGAAAGTCCATGGTTCATGGCTGAGGACTTCTTAAAGGAATCCTTCAATAGCAACAGCAATTTTAATCATAAACCAACAACTCACCCTCAATAACAAAATCGAATAATTTCCTTCGGGATTATTGTTTAAAAGAAAATTATTAAACTTCCATTTGGCGCAGCACAAATATTGAAAAGATGAGAGTGTTAAGATAGACAGATGACAGATAAAGTGTTAATAATGGCGCCGTTTGCGTCTGCTCGTGTTACCTAACAATATGAAACGAGCACATAGTCAAGGGAACTTTTGGGAAAACCTAATTGTATTTACAAGCGTACTGTTTTATAACAAGTGATCGTTGTAACAAGATGTGATATGGTTGATACAATGAAAATCATTGAGGTACCACGACAGTTTCACAGATATCGTGTTTTCCGACGGTGTTCAGCGCGTACTTAGGTTACCGGAGAACACCCTGTCTCTGTTAAATTAAGAATCACGGAAGGGACACTCGCGGTTAATTGGAATAATTAATAGGGTCGTTTCATTGTCCATTTTCTCCTCTATCTCTCCCTCATTTCACGGGAACATGCGGGCTCGTAATATACCACGGGGACGTCCGCCGTTCCCAATTGAATTCCGCAGAATTCACTGTCTTGTGGACATTATCTTGCTCCGAGGAAATCCTCCGCCGCGCCAGGCCCTCTTAAAAATATCTTAAATATTCCGGTTGAATGAGCCGGGACCTCGAGATCATTACAATGTTTTTCGCAACGTGAATATTACTCGTTAGCCACGTATTGTTGAAATGTGGTAAATTATATTATTGTGCACGGTACGCCGGATTTCTATCTCATCTTGAACGCTGATCCACGCATTATCACACTTTTACGCCGTAGTTGAATCCATCGTTTAGAGGTTTTCAAGAGAATTCGTACTACGGTCTTTTATCGCATTCCTCTTCTCATTCCCAGAAAATTATTAAAACATTTTATGGTTGCTACTATAAACTGCGAATGTGCGCAGCACATTCTCGTGGAACATGGGAAAATCACCTCCCGATAAAAATCAGTTCATGTTCACAGGATTTACATCGTGTGTTTATTTATTCATTCGTTTGTTTACCATATTGTTTTTTAAGAGCATCCGGTATCCCGCACACATCTAGCATGTTTATTTTGTTACGTTCGATATTGTTTAACTAAACTCTCATGTGCAAACATAACAGTTGCTGAATCACATTCCCAGATATAGCTGCAATAAATTTAATTTGTAAGTATATGCTGGTGCTACGATACACAATTAAGTTGGAAACAAAATAATTCTATTCGCGATTCGAAGGAAACTATTTATGGCCGGCATTATTCTTTTCGTTTACTCTACTTTAATGAAGGTGTTCAGCAAACTTGGTATTGGTTACAAAATCCACGCAAGATATTTTAAACCAAACACGCGGGCACTTTTATTTTTGGAATGTATTTGAAGGTTTACATTGTGGCAGCATTTATGCAGGTTGTGTCGAGGTTGTCGAAGCTTCTATGGTGCAGCAAGAAAAGTGATAGATAAAATGTATTCGTTGTTTAATTGATGTTTTATTTAAAAGTCTAAATACTTCCAGTTGGAGCTTCTCTCGAAGTATCGTTAATAATAAACTTCCAAGCGTCGAACCTTACCAGACAAGACAATGCCCAAGTTGAATACATTTTAATATTAAGCATCTCAAGTTACTGTGAGGCATTGCCTTGAAAATAGTTCTGCGATCAATGTTGCATAATATTTAATGCGATTAACGATTACGATCGAAGCATTCGATTATCGTGCATTCGGTTGTTAATTGGATTATCAATTATATTAATTGCTTAATCGTCGAATGGATACAACAGTTGATTATTAAACTATGAAATATTCTCGTCGCTCCTGTATTGTAAACTCGGTAAAATGCCAATCCTGGTGGAAATCATTGTGTCGTGTGTAAATTCTAGAACAAAGGAAATTTGATTAAAAAAAATTATTTGAATTACTAATTGATGATTAACGATTATCTATGATTAACTATTCATGATGAATTTCATAAAATGATTAATTCGAGAGGAATTGTAACGATTAATATCTGTTACAATGTAGGTATTGATTTTCCATTAAAAACTGCAAATGATTGATGCCTAATACTGTTTGAAGTATTACGAAATACAAAGAAACAAGTTGTTAGGACAACGCAGTAGAATAGGTGTGTTGTTTTATTAAACTCAATTTTATATGTAAACATGGTTAAAATTCTTTTTCTTTTAAAACAGACACAAAAAAGGTTATATTTTGCTGTCTCTGCCACAAATATACGATGTCTAGAATCTCATAGTTTAAATAAACTATGCTATATATATAGCTATATATATGTAAAGAAAATATACTTTCTTTAATTTAAAGCGAGCGCGCTTTCTTTACATATATATAAATATATATAGCCACAAACTAATTGTTTACACTTTGTTGTTACGATATTCAGAGATTCCACGAACTTCTTCTGCTAAATTATTTCAATATTTCATAAAGTAACTACATATGTACTTTGCATTTAATTACACATTTTGACGATGTAGGCGACTAACGAAACAAATGCTAATATCGAACGCGCGAATATCTGGTTGGAACGAAAGTTCTTAGGCGTTTTAAAATTACAATGCAAAGATAAAATCAAGATATTTGTTTCAGGATTTATTCTAGATTTGTTCTATTACTTATTGCCATTTAAAAAATTGTCAGAAGTTGTGTAGACATTTATTTCATCTCTTGAAAATAGTACAGCAGTATTTGAAAAAAATTTTTATATTCACATTATTTCATATATTTTTAATAAACTTATCATATCATTGATATTGAATTTTAATTGAAAAACGTTACAAATTTTTGTTTCAGCCCGATAGTTTCACTATCGCCATTTGTACCAATGTACCAACACAGTTACAATACTTTGTGAAATCTAGTATAACCTCTTTATGAAACACGAGAAAGCCGTAACAAAGAAATTTCATACACCCTGGATGTCCTAGTGTGCGTTGTTGGCTTCAAAGAAAGGCGTACATAAAATGAGTTTAGCCTCCTTCTCGTAATATACGGAACGGTGGTCGTCATAAATATGTGACGTCGACAGCAGACGTGTCGAGGCATTTAAAACAGTTGCAAGTGATAAGCGTTTCCGGTCCGAAATCCCTCTCGTAGCTCGAAAATCAAGCCTATACTTGCCAGTCGCAATTAGCGACCTGCGCCGACAGTAATTGCAAAATCGATATCACTTCTAAATTTTCCCGTGACCAGATTTATATCTACGCAATTTCAGCGGATGCGTCGATAACAAACCAGTCTGGATTGCGGGTGTCGAACATCGCGATCGAATCGAACGCAAAATGCGTTTCGGGGGTGGCGAGGCTAGCTCGCGCACGGACATGTGTATGCACGCTGCCGACCATAAGTATTCCAACACTTGCTGGAACCTGGCCAACAGCTATTTATCATTATTATAATGTGACTACGCTACGGGAGAACCATACATTACACCGTAGTAGATCTAGAAGTATCTTCTTTTCACTTGCTACTCCCCTTCAAATCTCACTTTCTAGCAACTGAAGTTATATCGTTATTACTGACTTCGGTTTTGTATTCCTTATTTCACAGACTGCGGTGCCGTAAATCGTAGGTCTAAAACTGATCTCTTTTCACTTGTTACTCGCGTGTAACTTGGACACGTTTTATTTGAAATGAGATCGCAAATAATCATTTCAAATAAAAGATTATTTTGAATGCTTTATTATTTTCATTTTACTGTTTCGTATTTCACCCAGCCAATGTCTTCATAAATGCATAGAAATCCACAGTTTAGTGATTATTAGACTGCGGATTTGATGCATTTATAACAAATATGGATAAGTCCGATTTAAAATAGTTTACAGGTTCAGAGATTTGGAAACGCCAATGAATTATTTTCATTTCACTAAAATGATTAAAGAGCGAAAGAACTTTTTCCCTGGCTCCTGTTTCCTAAAATTGACGCAGAAAATTTCTGTTTTGCAAATTAATGTTGCAAAGTGCTCCACAAACATTCTTTTTTCTAATTACTATTTGGACTGCTATCTTTCAATTAATACTACACGGCCGAGAAACCAAGCCACCTAATCTATTATAAAGAAAACAAATCGTCCTGCGTTCCACGATGATTTTTATTTTTGTTTGAATATTATTAAATATATTGAAACCTACGAATAATTGAAAACGGTAAAAAT
Organism: Lasioglossum oenotherae; assembly: GCA_028455765.1. Taxonomy (NCBI): domain Eukaryota; kingdom Metazoa; phylum Arthropoda; class Insecta; order Hymenoptera; family Halictidae; genus Lasioglossum; species Lasioglossum oenotherae. Next base: position 5,666,399 of record CM052291.1, on the reverse strand, counting down.
CACAATGTTATAGGCCGAAAGTCATGAGAGCGTCAATATTTCCAATCGTTTGCACCACATAGCAACGTTAATCAATTTTGATGACATTGTCGATACGTATTTCATAAAGTTTCACTGTGGAATGTATTTTTAAATTTCTCGTTCCAGGCTACAAAAAAAAAAATATATTATATACGAACAATTTTTACTAGTTTTCCAAGACTCCGAACAGATTGCAATTTTTGCAACATTATTTTATAAACGAATCTGTCCAGCTTGTTAAAAAGCCGTTTGATCCAGCTTTTAAAAAGTAATTCTGTTTTGAATAATATTTGGTCAATTTTAGGAGGTACATTGTGTATCGCATATTATAAACGTATACTGTATTTTCATTTATTGTTTGCTGTAATTTCCATTGCAATATGTAACTATAATCTTTTCTATATTGTCAACGGTAAGTTGATGTCTTTTCTCGCTGAAGATTAATTTGTACACTGGAATTGTCCTTTCAAGATCACAGGACGTATTTGGTGCATATGTGTATTTTTTCCAATAGCTTGCATTAATTTCGTTTGGTCCTTCAGTAGTGGATGCATATAGAGTTTGGTTAAGTTTCAACAACGTAAACTTCTGTCCAAGTCCCATAACTTTACCTACTGTCTATAAAAATATATAATATCTTGCATTAATTTCGTTTGGTCCTTCAGTAGTGGATGCATATAGAGTTTGGTTAAGTTTCAACAACGTAAATTTCTGTCCGAGTCCCATAACTTTACCTACTGTCTATAAAAATATATAATATCTTGCATTAATTTCGTTTGGTCCTTCAGTACTGGATGCATATAAAGTTTGGTTAAGTTTCAACAACGTAAACTTCTGTCCAAGTCCCATAACTTTACCTGCTTTCTATAAAAATAATCATTTGCATAAACATCCGCGGTCTAGTTATAAATTGTCAAGTAAAATGAAACTTGACGTTTTATTTAGATAAATCAAACACTATGATCATATTCAAGAAAACAAGACACGTTTTCGAATCCCAGCATTTTAAGAGACCCCGAACACATCTATGGGATTCCCGTACCGTCTCGCACACCTCTATTAATAATATAAACTTTCTTGAAGCGAGCGGAACGTTTGAAATGATTATATTGAAAAATTTTCTCTCTTGGTCAAACTTCCGTGAGCGGTAGTGTATACGCGGTAGCGCTATCGATTGTTAACTGTATGTGGTGGAAGCGTTCAAATTACAACAAGGACGGAAGCTCTTGATCAGATCCCACCAAGTGCATAATATCTATGGACGCAGTGTACGTGTTCACCGCGTGGTAACCGCGGCTGATCGATCGATTGGCTGTTTACTGGAAAGCCCGGTGACTCGTATTTTTCCGTCATTTGCTCTGGTTCCAGGGCTCCAGGGTTCCAAGCCGATTCCGCTGTCGGCGGCGTCCCGCTATCGCGTGTAATCGCGATCTCAGCCCACCCCTATCCCTCGAATCCCCGCGGATCCGTCGTTACATTCAACGCGTTGTTTACCGCTGCCAGATTTCCACAAAACAATCGATCGTTATCTTCGGGCATTCTGTAATCTCCCTTTTTCTAGTTTTATACCTTTAAAGGGGACGAACGGGAAGAACTTGCGACGCGTAGTGGTCCCAATCGATGAATTGGCTGTTCGTTTGCTCAAAAATCAACTTCCTTATATCAAATTTTGTCAAATGTATATCACTACCAAAGTTTTACTTGGAAATTCGTAAATCTGCTGCGCAAATGATGATTTAAATGGCTTCGGGAAAGTGGCTGCCACGTCCTTCTAGTTTCAGATACTTAGCTTCATTTTTCATCGGACTTTACTTCACTATTATAACATAAAATGTACAGTGATTTTTTAGAGACGTTATATATAAAAAATGTGTTCAGTTTCTCTTATATTTCAACTATACGAGTGTGTTTCATTTCATCTCTTTATACAATCAATTAAATCTTCTATATTTCGTATTATTATTGGTGCAAAAATAAGGTTTCGGAGCATTAACGTTGAAATAATATTGTTACATTCCACCTTAAAATACGTGTAACATGTATAAATAAGAACCATTTGCATTTACATAAATATTTCCGTAAAAGACAAGTCTACTTATTCTGTTAGCATAGAATTTCAGATATGAAAACGAAATAAAATTTTCACAAACATTTTTAGACGCTTCTCGTTTGAAATTGTCCTTCATACGAGTCTGTCAAAGTACTTTGATCACTGCTGCCAGCAATTTTTGTGGTCTCGTGTCCCATTTCGAACGCATTCAATAAAATCGCTCGAACTTGCATTTTTACATCTTTACACCAGCAATGTCAAATGGACATCACGGAACAATAAACGCAAAAACGATTTGCAGAGATCAATAGAGTGAACTGCGCGCTTCTGCAAAGGTATAACACGCGAACATATTCAAATAACAGTTTATTTTTAAATGGACGACAGACACTTATGCGTATTCTTATGCATAATATATATTTATTTATTTTGAGATTAACTTGGATATCTTATAAAGCAAAGGTTCCTAGGTGGACTGCTTTCAATAATTTAATAATTTTTGTCAACTCACAATACTTAGCATACGATATTATTATTCGAAGCGACAAACCTACAATTTTGCAAAATGTTCCAAGTAAAACTCAATTGGATACAAAGTGTAAAATACATATAAAAATTTTCCTACAATCCATGCAAACGAATTAAATCGACCCCGAAATTTCTTCCACCATACCATGCGCGAAATATTTATAAAATAATATTAAATACCAAACACCTAGTTTTCATATTTTCAGCGGTTTCGAGATAGCACAGCGTTTTCAATTAAACGAAATACACTGCGTAACCGTGGAATCATATCAGAGAACAAAATAGACTTTGTTATCGTGTTTCTACTGATCAATTAATTCCAGTTTACAGATGGTTAATTTTAATTGAACTTAAATGTTCGTTTATCTACTTCGTTTGCGTTTGATGTAGGATTAAAACGACTTATTCTCCGCGCCTAGTCTTTAATGTCATTCGATCAGCTTCATTTCATGATAAAATATTGATTAGATCCAAATTCAACGTTATTATAATTCAGCATTTTAGTCCCTCGATACCCGGCTTTGTTAATGCATCGTCAGCAGAGTGTTAATAATATTGCTCACCGTAGTATACAATTGTTTGTCAGACAGCAATTGATGTACTTTTGCGGAATCACTAGTGTGAAAATTATATTTGATTAGTCAACGGTATTACGTATTCATTATTACCCATTAATTCACTAAATTTGATTTAATCCGGAGCTTTGATCGAATTAATACTCTCCGTGATCATCGGTGATTCTTCGGGCGTATTATTCCGATCCAGATTAAACGAAGAACAAATGAAATAATGATGAGTAACGAGTCGGTGGATTTTCCATTAGCCAAAAGTTATTCTAAGAACCAGTAGGACGATTGCTGATTCTGTAACTATCGAAACGTAGGCGGAGCCATTATTCAAGTGGAAACGGTGTTCAGTTACAAACTTCGTTTGTACGGGGGAACTGTCGCGATTCTACAAATTAATTTATCAGAAGTTTGCGAACAGTTCGAAGTTATCCTATAACAACATTGCTATCGTATAATCACGTGCGTATAATTTCAGCTGTCGGTCGTATTCATGGAAAATGACCAATACATTTCGGCGAGAGTGGCTCTACACTCTTGTTTCCTTGAATATACTGCGAACCGTCTACCTTTGAATTAATTGCTCCGTTAATATCAGTGTCATAATTAATGACCGCACCTGTGAACATTTCCCAGTGTGTTTTGATCTATGCCACTCCATTGTTCGGCTGTATTTGAAATTCCATCAGCAAACAATACAATTTTTTTTCGAGATCTAACATAACAGAATGTAACAGAAAAGGTATTCAGTAATCATGTAGCATTCGTCTTAGAATGCTTTCTGATTTTTCTTTCATAAAGATTTAGTAGATCTTATTTCGTATGTTGATTGTATTATTGAATTATTTATTTCATATAATGATGTGCAAATATCCAAGCGAATAAATCATTCATATAGCATCATCAATTTCATGAGATGCTAGATGCTTTAATCCAATACAATGTAGAAAATAGTGTAGCAACTAGATTCGTTAAGTACTTCACAGTTTTGTATGTCACTTATTCATTCTTCAATAAGTATAATATATGGAGTTTATTTATAAATATTGTTATATATTATATTATATATTATTATATGTTATATATTATATTTTTAACAATCACATACGTAATTATGCTATTTCGGTATCATTGCCATTCCTTATCAGCAACGCTATTTTCATCAAATTAAAGAATAAAACGAGATGTACTTGTTCCCTGCGTTGGTATGCAGAATACAATATTGATAAAGCACATTTATATTACATTTTATTATCTCTATCTACAGAAATAAGCCTCCTACATGCCTCCTACATATTCTTGCAAACCAGTAATAGATCTGTGATTAACATTCGATAAAACGTTCCCCACGCAGTAACAGACCAGTTGCCCATCGCACACGCGATCAGCTACTGCATCTGAGAGATGAATCGATTAACAACAATTAATACGAACATTGTATATACACGAACGCGCATCCTGCATCATCTTCAGCAATATATCTTACCGTGGCAGGCGGTCTATTAATTTAAGAACGCACGTGTCAGCGAATAAGACGGAACATGTAGTTTGCCGTTAACGACGGAATCGCGTGAGTCCGCGATCGGATAATTGCGATTTATTTGCGTAAATTAACCAATACATTTGACAGGGCTGCTACCGTGCGCTTCGGTAACTTTGTGTGATGCGAGTTGATTGCACTCGCGATACAATGATGCACCATTGCCACGTATCATACGTAACCCAGCGAAATTGATGAGATCTGTTAACAAATGCGTTACCTTTCTACACGCGCCACTTGCGACTGGTAGCGCAACTATGCTGGTTTTGACGGTCGTTTAATTGACCGGTGAGCCACTCCATCAAATCCACGCGATACTACACTCGTTTCTCAACAATTGACATAGTACATTATTTGGGACTTGGTACAAATGAGGCGTTCAATATCAAAACCAGCTCGATTCATGAATTTTCAAAAGTTCCTTTTTTCGTAATTTGATAGTTCTTGATCGATACTGTCACGCTACAAAGTACAAAGCGATTTCGAACGAATCCAGCTCAATCCGGCCGAAAATCGGTATCAAAAACCGATATTGCTAATAATGTTTTTTTCGAGATTTTTCCTTTAATTTTTGTGAATTTATTCAGGCATTTTAGTAATCTCTAAATCCACTTTAGTAATCTGATCTCGGCTCGGGTATATCGGTGTGAACCACTACTAATGCGACGCGGAGAGTCGCAAGTCGTCGGCACAGTTCAAAGGCCCGTGCGTCCTCACAATGTAACACCAATATTTAATCTTTTCTATTATTACTTATTCTTTTTACAAAACTTCCATCAATATATTCGTAGCATTTTTCTGATTAAAAAGAGACCAAACACGATATAATTTCAACTGTATTTAGTGGTTCAATTGACGATGAACGTTTCGGGCACAAGGAAGGATAAAGTTTAGGAAAGAAAAAGACGCGGAGAGTCGCAGTCGCTTCGACCGCGCGCGATCTCTCTTTACACGTGCTGTCCTTTTCCTACGTTCGGCTCTGCCTTTGAAGAGTCTCTCTACGATCGATACAAACGAACGTCCCCGAAGCTTTTGCGTCGATAGAGGATTTACTGTAATAGGATTTTCAATAATTGTGCTGTACCAAAAGAAAGCATAGAAATTTTCTTTTACATTGCAATCTTAAATATAACTATTAGATAACGTTATTGAGGGTGACTTGTTAATCCACAATAAAAATTACTGTTGCTATTGAAGGTTCCATTAAAAAGTGTTTAGCCATGTACCATAAATATTTCAAAATTATGGAATAATCACCGGTTGGTAATGTGTTAACTCGTCTGTTCACACGAATTCTGTTACACAACAACGCGAGACAGTTTCAATAATTTCAATATGAAGTTCTGCTATATTTGTTCTATTTTCACCAACACATTGTATTTATCACTAGATTATAGATTTATGTTTTCTTAACATAATTTCGTCAACAGTGAAGAAGTTTTCAACCATCAATAAGAATTCTTTTAAAACGAAGAATTTTTTAAGATTGATTACTGAAAAAGGTGTATAAGATGATTTGAAGATTATGGAAATTTTGATGGAATATATGACGTTTGGAAAATGTTACCTAATGAAAAATGATTCAGTGACACGTAGTAGTGTCGAGGTAATTAACCTGAAAACTATTCCGATATAAATAAGATGACCTTATGCTGTACGAGAATATTTATAATGATTGATAAAAAATGCATTGAACGGACTAAGTTTGTTTGAATCGATTTAAATTTCAATGAATCAACGATTTATTTAAAATTGCAAGTTTAATTAATATGACCCGGGCAACGGATCCGTCCAGCGAAAAGTATTGAATTTCTGGATTAAATTCAGTTATCCACCGGGACTGCAAATCGGGGAAAAATGGTTTGAAAAATACCGTGATACACGGGGTTAGATTCTGTATCGTGATAGTATCGCGGGATGCGGGGAACGAGTCATAATGATTTATTTCCGCGAATCGGCGAACGCATTTCGCGCGGCAACACCTGTGCGCCTGGCTAATTTATGTACCGTGCATCGTTCAACGGCTGGATTTTAAGGGATTTTTTTACCTGAACCGTTAAAACACTGTTGCGATATTAATCGTCTATTATGTTTACACTCGCCTTATTCGACCTATAGGCGCCGGCTAATAATTTTTTGGATAACTTTACAAATGTAATAGCGTCATCCCACGTTTTCGCTTCGTAGCTTTCAATCTGCGAATTCTGTTGCAAATTGTTTCTTGCAATTAAATTCGTCATTTGAGTATGCTACTGTCCTCCCAAAATTAAAATAATTTTATGTTTAAAGTTATTATTGTACAGCAGATTTTTCGTGAATTCGTGGCAAAAGTCAGTAGGTGAAATTTAAGACAGCGAAAAAAAAAGAATTTTTGAAAATGTCGACGTGTATTATTTTCATCTTATTGAAATCATTTTTAAAATAATTACAATTTTCTTTGTGCTCCTGTTTCTTACAATTGATGCAGACAATTTTTATTTTGCATAAAAATCCACACTTATTATTATCATCATTACCATAGTAATACAGGGTGTCGTAAAAATGTTGTACTTCTTTGAAAGAGGTGGTTCCTCAGGACGTTTAAAGCAACGTTTCCTGGAAAAAGTTACTTTGAATGAATCCAGGAGTCACGTCTATCGAGAAAGTACAACATTTTTGGGATACCCTGTTCAGTTCTGAACCACTGAATTTTCATTATGCTTTAAACTTAGTTTTACGATATAAATTGTTACCTAATGATTTGTATAATGTACGTACACAAAAAGCATGCATCAACAAGTGTAATGATGTTACGAATGAACTTTTTCTATGCCATTAAAATATTATATAAAACTTATGCTTGCTGACAACGAGTTTGGATTCATATGAAAGCACCTCACTAGTAAAATCATTTCCTAAATTAGTATTCAGTAAAATAAAACCAAATAAACTTGTCAAATAATGATTACGTACATTGCACAACGAGAAGAGTTAAAATTATCAGCCCGAGATCACATTGAACCTGATAAATGTTAAGTATATTTAGGCGACAGTGGGCCATATGTTTGTCGTAAATTACATCGTTAGTTCAAACGCGATCATTATTATTATTATTATTCGCCGATGTAATTGTTCACTGCACCGAGGGATTAATTTTATTTATATTTTATTGGCGAATGAAATATGGCGTCGAATAAATGGAATGGTTCTTTTTAATCTGGGACAACGCGTTTATTAAATGTGTCGCGGTGCCGGTGGATGGATCCTTCTTTTTTTATGGGAGAGTTATCGCCCGACAGAATGATAGAATAATCCCAATTTATTCAGCAAATCGGCCGGCACAGTTGGCTCGGTTACAAACTTCGAACTTCGTTAACTTATGTGCACCGTCACCAGCCCGGATCCGCACAATATACTGCCTCAAATATTACGCGGTGACGAAAATCGACGACCCCGTTCCAAACTTTATCGCGACGCGGCCATTTGTTTCTACGATTAACAATTAGAACCAGCTTTATTCGTCGCTTTTCTCTATATCCATTTTATTCGATACTCGTCTACCTCGACCTTTCTTTAACCCTTCAGTGGGCCTTCAAAATGTACATTAAAAATTTATATTTAATATTCATCTGTATCGAAATAATAAATAGAAACGTAGATTAAATAATTTTTATCATAAATTTGAGTCAGGCCACATCGTTCTAAATCGATTAGTTGAAATTATAAAGTGCACTCGGAAGATGTTACATTGCGATACAGATTACAAATACGTTCTACCAGAAAATAAAATCGATACACTTTGACTGCACGGTGCTCCGAATGTTAATCTTTTTTTCATGCGACTGCACTTGTCAGAGGTAAATTGCTGTTGTTACCGCTGTATACGCGCATTCCCTCGGAGGATCGAATATTGATGGTATCAAAATAGCATTCCTCTTCAACGCACGGGAAATGAACGACAATACTAAACTGTGTTTGAAATCTTCACAATTTGCCGTCTTGTGATTCATTATATAAGTATTAAAGATCATAAATTACATATATATATATATATATATATATATATATATATATATACATATATTATACATACATATTGAATTACAATGTAATTCAGTCATATTGTAATTTATAATTCAGATCTTCATTCAATTAAATTACAACTTTTGAACGTTTTCTTATGAACTTTTTTGTGAACTTTTTGTGAACTTTTTCTTGTGAATTCATGCACCTTTTTTCTGAACTTTTTCTTATAAATTTTATCATGAACTTTTATTATGGACTTTTTTTATGAACTTATGTTTTGAACTTTGAACTGTTGAACCTTGGACGTTCCAAGATTTCATGACAAGTGTGTGTGATCCGTGTACGCATTCTTGTGCAACTCAGAGCGTTTGATTGCTCTTGAACCCGCAGCAATCTTGGACTCAACGACGCTCTAGAAAGTGTAAATAAAATCAATCTTGTTATTTTCATAACGGAACATGTATCAATTACTTTTAAGGGGGCCGGCGCGGCCGTTTGTGTGCGGGCATACATCGCTAAATTCGCATATACGTATATGCAATTATAAGGTTCACGATTTTTCGAAATGACGCTTCAGCATTGCAATGAGTAGTTCAAAAGTGGTCAATTATGATTCCTAAAAGTCAGCTACAGGCGGGTACGGTGCCCAAAATGCATTTTTTTACGTTATAGAGGATTAATTTGTAATATTCGGCGGAGAGAAATAACAATTCGGCCTGTCAGAAACAACAATACAGCACCTCGAGCTTTCGAAATTTTGCACTAGTGGCATGACAATCTCGTTCCTGAGTTGGACGGTACAAATGTTTGAATAGAATACGGCTGATCATGCAGGTCGATATTATATTGTCCATCGATAATACAGTGTCCATCGTCCATGCAAACATTAAATTTATTGAACAAAAACACTGGTACGCGAAGCGGCTATCTTCTGACGTCTTGCTTACTTCGGTTGCCTCGTGACAGGCCAATACCAGTGGTGTTGGACAGGCAATATCTACCGAATATTATAAATTACTCTAATAACGGTATAACGGTATAACGTACGACCTGCATTATCAGCCATATTCTATTCAAACATTTGTACCGTCCAACTCAGGAACGAGATTGTCATGCTACTAGTGCAAAATTTCGAAAGCTCGAGGTGCTGTATTATTGTTTCTGACAGGCCGAATTGTTATTTCTCTCCGCCGAATATTACAAATTATTCCTCTATAACGTAAAAAAATGCATTTTGGGCACCGTACCCGCCTGTAGCTGACTTTTAGGAATCATAATTGACCACTTTTGAACTACTCATTGCAATACTGAAGCGTCATTTCGAAAAATCGTGAACCTTATAATTGCATATACGTATATGCGAATTTAGCGATGTGTGCCCGCACACAAATGGCCGCGCCCGCCCCCTTATGGCTCGGTAGGTTTAGTCAGTTTAGTGTTAATATACATATACAATTAATTATTCTCCCGCAAATAATCTGTTCTGACAAACAAATTTTCTGTTTCTGTTACAGGTACGTATAAAACACGAGCTCGACGGTAATGGCTTCGTTCACTCTGCGGTGCGAAATCGTTATCGCGATCCTCCGCGGAAACTGAGATCTGGGTGAGCGAATAACATTAGTCCGTTTTAATTAGATCTATGGATCGTCGTGCTTTATCGCATCGACCACCGGACGGGCCATCGAAAACACGAACTAAGAGGTCGGATGTGCATTAATCATCCGGCAAACACAATCGGTTTTTCATTGTCGCAGATAGACCGGCCATAATCGTCGATTTACAGTCGCAATTTATTTCGGCCGATATGGTCGGGCCGCGTTCCGACCGAACGGCGGCCGAGGGATTCTCGCGCGTTTCGATTGTTTATACCTGTTCATGATCGATCGGTGGTTAATGAAGAAAATCCGATTGGGAAAAATTAATTGAGAGTCGATCACCGTTCGAAATACATAATACCGAAGCTTACATACGTTATCTGACCAGTTCGTTGTAATGATCGTATTAACGCCCATCCTCTTTCAAAGCCCGCGTTTTATATCTGATTGTGTTTGATGACCTGCCGTGGGCGCACGCATTATCTTGATTTTCTCCGTGTGCATGCAAACACCACTGCGCCACGCCGTGCCACGCCATGCCGCGCCGGGTTTCAGTTCATCGGCGTACGTTAATGTATCAGTCATGCGGAAATGCTCGTCCCATTCAAAAAATATAATCGATACGTTCAACAACTAATTTTCCATCGCGCTGCTACTAAGTGAAACTCTCGTTCCAATCGCTAGGCTGTTCGCATAGTTGACGCATTTTCAAATACCGGATTATACGTTTCCTTCTGTTAGAGCCCACTGTACCTTCCCCTTCTGCGAGGCTATTTCACACATACAGTAAATCCTCTATAGTCGCAAAAGCCTCGGGGACGTTCGTTTGCAAAGTTCGTAGACGGACACTATTTTTTTGAGCTTCAAAGACTGAGCTGGACGTAGAGAAGGACAGCGCGTTTAGCGTGAAGCGACTGCGACTCTCCGCGTCTCCTTCTTTCCCATACGCTGTCCTTCCTTGCGCCCAAAACTTTCATCGTCAATTACACCACTAAATACAGTTGAAATCATATCGTGTTTGGTATTATTTTAATCAGAAAAATGCCACAAATATATTGGTGGAAGTTTCATAAGAGAATAAGTAATAATAAAAAAGATTAAATATTGGTGTTACATTGTGAAGACTGCGACCCTCCGCGTCGCATTAGTAGTGGTTCACATCAGCAGTGGATATTTTCTTCGCATCCATCGTGTATGACCTTTTTGCGACTATAGAGGATTTACTGTAACGCTATCTCCCACTCTACCGTCCCCTTCTAGAACACTCGGTCACGCGACGCGTTCGATCACGTGACTAAACCGGTACTGGCAAAGAAAGGGTAACTGTTTCCCCTCAATTGGAGTCAATTCCCCTCACCTGGCGACTCTGTGTCAGAGGGTCAGACATAATTTGCCTAATTCCCGACTTTTTCTAATGTTCCAATATTATTAATAATAATGACAATAACTACACGATATTCACATTCCACACAACAGAATTTAATTATTAGAGAGGGACTACCTTTTTTAAAAGGTCCGACCAGCATTTTTTCTTATCGATTAATCAAATAATCATTTATAACTATGTCTTACATTCAGACCTTTTACTCGACGTATTGGAGATCTGTTCGTTACTTATAAAATGGAATGTACGCGTAGGAACTGGTGGAAATTGTTTACGTATTTATCTTGGTTATTTATAGATAATTAAACATTAATGTGGACTTCTATCTTAATTGAAACCTCAAAGACTCAGAGAGTAGTATTACTTCCAATATCAATATTTGCTGCTAACAATCAAAACAGTAAACTTGTCAATGGGCACATTATTGAAGCCATAGCGAGGGAAATAATCAATTTCGTAATAGTGGCCTACTGTAATAAGCGGTTCGAAATGGCCGGGCTTTCAAAGATCTCGTTTCGCGGAGGGAGCACTTAATTGGCGGCAAGTATTTAACAGGGAAATTTATGTTATTACTCCGCTGTCTGCATTAGTTATCGCTCAGGCAGAGGTAGAACAGAAGAGACAAAAAAGAAAGGCGAGATATATATATATATATATATATATATATATATATATATATATATATTCTGAAAGAGCAGGCGCCAGCGAATTAATACAAGTCGAAGTTGCACGCTCTTTCCCCGTTGGATGAACGTCGATAATTTCGTCGTTGGGAATTGGAACCTGTGTCCCGATGCGATCGACATTTATAAAATTGCACACGGCCTGCGAATTTTCCTCCCCTCTCGCAGGACACGGAAGTGCGCGAAACGCGGATTCGTGTTTCCACGCGGTCGCCGAACTCGAAATGAAAAACGAGGAACTGATTCGCGCCGATATCATAAGCTAAACAGTTTATGGTGCAACATTTATGTTTGACTGCGGGAACAGTTTAGACTCCTACTTTCACTGTTCATCGGGGGGACCTTGCTTTTCAACCAACTTATTCATAAAATGAATATATTCATGGCAATGATAGATGAGCTTGTTTCCTTAAAAAAATTGTCTTGTTTCGTTCGGTTTAGAAATTCGATGACTAACTGGTTGGCTACTGCAAGTCCGCAATATCGTACAAATTCTTCAAAATCGAAATAATTTTTATGAACGAAACAACAACTGAGAAGTTGAGATGTATCAGTTCCTTGTTCTTCAACCCTCGTGCATTCCGCAGATCTTAACAATTGATACGTCCCGTATATTAACAGAAAAATTCATTTTTAAATCTGACTAAATGTTTGAGTTACATTAATTAACGTTTTTAGATACTGCTAATTCTTGCTAACAATTATTTTAAATTGTTTATTTGTTGTTGATGGACCGATTGAAATATTTTTTGAAATGTCGATAATAGAGTATACATTATTTTATATCCATTTTTCTAAAAAAATTTCCGATTATTTCTAGCTTTTTTATAGATTTGGTAGTTTAATCAAAATGTTCTATGAAGCTGGCAGAATAACAATACTTGTATTGTTATACTTATTGTGTGGCGAACAACTTCTGTCTTAAACAGAAAAACCTGTTACAAAATGGATATACATATTACATGAATACTTGCACGAGTAATACGTTTATTTATAACGGCACTGCTATAACTTATTACTAGATGGCGAGTAGGAATGCAAAATACAAATTGTCTGCGTTCATTTCAAGATACAAGGGCTCCATAGATATCGATTTCGCGTCTTAATCAATTTAACGACTTGGAAACAATACAACAGTGTTTTCTTTGATGTTATTCATGTTTGTCAGAAATGGAGAAACCCATAAAGTGGTAAACCCTGTCCATAAAGACTTTGAAGACCTCCAGAATTTTCAATGTGAATGCATTTACGAATTAATCTCTTCGAACTGCCGACATCTTCAAGAACATTTGGCTCCTAATAATTATGAAAGTGATTTAAAACCCGATTACGATTGAATTGCTTCGAAACTGGCAACCGGGAGTATCGAATAGCCATCACCTGATCACATCACCAATTCTCGCCGCAGTTCCATTTAAGCCGGGTCGTCGGAGGTCAGGAGCGTCTGTGTTCCGAATTCTTAATCACAGGCATGTTGATTATTATGGCGAATCGAGTCATTGTGAACGTCAGAGTATGACTATCATACTTACTTAATTGTAATTTAATTATAACGGTCTGCTAGGGTTGATTCAACGATAACCAATTATTTATTACAGTTCCGCGCGTTCTCGAAATAGTTTCGAAAGTGACAAGTCGGATGTTAAGACGGATAACTTGACTGAATAAATAGCTCCGGTGCGTAACCGCGAGTAAACGGGATCGATATCTCGATTCCTTCGCCACTCCGGGCAGTCGAGCTGTTCCGTTTCCTCTTCGAAATTTCTAAATGACGCGGAATAACGTGTTCCAGCTAAAATCTTTTCGATATCCTCTTTCTCCGACGCCGATAAAGGATATTTATATTATAACCCCCGCCGGATGTTCGTTGCCTGTACGTAACATACGGCATCGTATCTTCGCGAAATGGCGGTATTGTATCTATCGACTTGAGTGCCGGGCAATATACGGAGATAGCGGCCTCCCATGCCAGGCACAATGCCTAAACGCTTACCTACGCGCATATTAATTATTGGCATAACAGTTGGCTGCCATCCGCGATTTCTGGTTAGATTGCATTTACTCTACGGGAGTGTTCCATGGGAAACGAGACTTTTCCACTCGCATGTAATTCTGTACTTTATGTTAGGTCGCGGTCGTAATCACTTATCACCCCGGCATAAATGCGTGCTTGTACAAACTGGTTTTGCAATTGCAAAGAATTTCGAAGCGCTCCGGGAAATGTCATTTAACACTTCCAGCGCCGCGTTCGTCGTATCTGGCCGACGACATTTCCTATGCCTATTAATTGTTACTACGGTAATGTACATTCAATACAGTTTTTTAAGAAGGCAAAAAAGGTTATTTTTAACAATATTAAACCACATTACCGTACCATCGAACAGGTTTTATTAGTAACTACACTTTTGCAATCAACAAGTTTCAGAAGATGTATTCTTCTTTGATGAAAATAAAAAGACTAAGGTTTTACGATCAATTTATTATAATGTTTAATGTATTTGTATATTATTTCAAAATCCTAATTTTAGTAGTTCTTAATATATTTTTTAAAATACATGCCTTGATGAATTTTCGATGCTTATTTCTTTGTATATGTATAATAATACATAAATTACTAGAATAAAAAGATTACTAGAATAAAAAGCCATACGGGTACTTTTCGGTACTGAGTTAAAACTCAAATCGGAATTGACAAACATTTAACATGACATGTGGGATAAATTGATAATATTTGCAAAAAAATTATACTGCAGCTTGGAACGCAGATTACTAAACACAACTTATAAAAATCAAATTGACACTAAACCCACCAGTGCCGACCAAATGACCGATTTTATATTTTCCATTTCACAATTATTGAAATTATGAAGTTGCTTACATGAAAATTGATTCGATCAATTTCTTTATCCAACCACATATTCTAATAAAAGTTGCACAAAATCTAAAAAAATAAAGGTGAAACATCTTAATCGCTTTTAGTGCTCGGTAGGTTTAGTGTTAATCAGACAAAATTGGGAATAAATGTCAAGGACCATTTTTGACAAGGACCTGGAAAATTCAATATAATCTTCAGTATGATTACCACAATGTTGCAGTACCACAACTTATGAATTTTATACTACACTTTCTTTACTTGTGTCTATTATTGACTATTTTTTAATATTGTTGAATAATTAACAGAGCTTGCTTCCAGGATATTAAACAATATTTATTAAAGAAAACAGAAAGTCTAAGTATAAAAGTTCGTTGCGCGGTGCTGTCGATTCAGCAACCGTTTGGTCGAAGTGCTCGTACAGAACTGGGCTACGCACAGCTCGGCAAAGATCTGCTTAGGAAAAACTATACCTTGCAGCATGCTTTTTTAAAATGGAAAAACCAGCCGTTACCCGGCAAAACGGAAACGAAGGGTTCCCATAGCACTGACCCTCGTAATGGCCGGAACGTCACCAAACGCACGCCATGGCAAACAGGGTCCTTTCCCGATTTACAACAGAGAAAGAGCAAGGCAGTAAAGAGTGCTGTAAATCAAAACATAAATCAAGGATTCGTGCAAGAATCCAACAAATATATTCTATAGCAAAGAATGTGGGAATATTAATTGCAGCCGCTGTCGCTAATACAACCCACGATAAAGGAAATCTAAAATGTAGATAGGAAAGGTACTGGTCGTCGATTGGTGATGACAAGGGAGCCGGTTGTCGATTGCAAAGTGTTAAGTCAAATAATGATTACTCTATTTTGCATATCGATCGGGGGAAACGTGAAATCGGGTGAAAGTAGCTAATCATAGATTCCTGTGTTCGTTAGGATCGGCTCGGCGCAGTTTGGCGGTACGTAGGGGAAGGGGGTAGCACGCGACGAGAACGCAATAGAGGAGGCTGCCGCATGGCCAATAATACCGATACCGTGGCCCTCGTTCCGAATAAATAATGCGGCGATAACTAGTTCACGGTTGAGTTTAACGAACTATCGTTAGCGGGCCAGTGTCTCGCTATTGCCACTCGCCGTAGCTTGCTGACGTTCGGTTATTACCCCCGCTGGCTCGACCGGCCTTAATACGCAATCGTGTAGCTCCCTTCTTAATTAACCGGCTGTTAGTTAGCGACCACGGGATCGGAACGAGGTGAGGCGAAAGAGCATCCCGTGTTCCCTAATGACGATCGACTCCAACGGTCCCTAAATTTCGACGGGAACGACAGGCCGGATGTAAGGGTAGATAATACTGGTTACATTGCCGGGGGTAAGCGGCACGAAGCAATATCGCGCGCTTCTCCGCGAGCCAAGCTGCTACGAGATGCCAGATAGGGGGCGTACGGCACGGTGTTTTGGAGCGTAGCCAGCTAACCTGGCTATCGTACCTACCTCCGTAAGGGGTCGCAGACCCGAACCAACCCTTCCGCATCCCTCTCTTCCTGCTTACCGCTACCCTCATCTATGTACTGTGTGTCTCTTTCCCGTCTATGTATGCCCACACGTTTGCCCGTATACAGGGTGGCCCGCTTACTATTACATTTCGATGACGACGAAATTGCTCCGACCCTAGACTCGATAGCAGACCCGCGCGCATTATTTCCTTGAAATTATTTCAACTGTTCGCAATCCCTACTCGTTTTCTTCAAAGTTTATCCCAGCTAAATTCGATTGAGATTGTACGCCGTTCATCGTCGAACAAAGGCATCGAGATTGAAACTGATTTACGCAGAATGTACCGGATCCGTCAAAATGACGGGTTCCATACTTTTTAAAGCAACGGCTGAGAATCTCTTGATCAATTGTTCGAAAACGACTGCAATTTCGTTGATGATTCAACAAACTTTTAGAGTTAATATTGGGGTGGAACGACAGTTCGTAGTGCTTCTGAAATAAAATTAAGGTATTTGTTCATAGATGTATTGAATAACATCTCTTTATATATGAAATAAATATCTGAATTTTATCTGTGTATTTTAATTTGTTCCAACCCAATGTAGAATGTAACATCTTCTGAAATAATTATTGAGCTCCTTTTACATACAGCTTGTTAGTAATTAAAAAGACTACGGTACCGGTAGGTAATTTACTAACTATTGAATAATATTAATGCGACAGTAACTATTACGGAGACGTACTTAAAGAGCAGTAAAATGAGATGACAAAAATTTTACTATAACTAAATAAATACATGGTTTATACCAATATGGCGTGACACAATGAAGTTGAAAGAGTTATTCGTTGAATTAATGAGAATTCTATGATATATATTATATAATAAAAAACTAAGTTTTCAAATTTTTGTATCGTGAATTAATTCGATTAATTGGAATTTGTATGGTTGTTAATTCTGCAGTGTTATGTTGAATATAAGTTTCTTATTTATTTGAAATATGAAATTGTTCTTAGGTCGTCCTAATGATCATAAATCGGAATGTTTTTAAAGATAGTATTGCTCTTTTACGGTTTCCTTTCAGTCGAGACGTAAGCAAATAAACTGCTTAACTTTATTGTGTTAATGTAACGTTTGATAGAATTGACATTTGAAACGAGAAACGTACCACTCATGATTTTAAGCAAAAGAATAATTCCGCGTGCAATTGCCTCACTGGCTTTCGTACTTTTACTTATCCTTCAAACATTCTCCATCGATTGTGTGCCCTATTACCTTGTATTACAGTGTGTCATTTTCAAAGTTCAAAGAAGTTGGAATACTACTCTAAGTTTTAATAACTAAAAAAGATCTATTGTTTCTTTTCATTTCAATTTCAAACAATTTTCTTTACAGCACAAGTAAAATTGGAAGAGCAGAAGTGTGTACATCTTTAAAGTTCTTTAAATTATTTTTATCCTAATAAATTACCGGATGGCTCTGAAATTAGACAAAAGATTCTAGAAAAAAACTGACTGTATAGAAAATTATATGATAAAACATTTTCTGGTTAATTATAATCAGAAAAGCAGAGATATAGTTCAGAGAGGCTAATATACATATAAATAATTGTGTTGATCAAATAATTAAACTGTCCGAGTGTCATGAAAAAAAATTGTGTAAAATTATCCGAATACAGTAATGAACATTCTGATAACATTGCACCTATTTATACGTTTATGTAATAACCGAATTCCATAAATTCTAATCATAATCGAACTCTTATTTGATTTAGAAGCTTTCATACAATGAGAGAACAAATTCTATGTATAGAATCAATATCTATTTCTGTAAATAGTTATTTTCCCATTGCTCCTCAAGATATTTACGTCCGCATAGATGATCTTCGGTCTAAAAATTACATGTATAGCCAAGATTACACGACTGCGGATCTTTATCTCTATCTCTATCTCTATATATAATAAATTCGTGTCTGTCTGTCTGTTTTTAACGGCATCAACTCAGAACGGCTGAACGTAGAAAGCTGGGATTTGAGAAGGTTTAGGAAAAATCCGCTTTCGAAAAAGTCCATTCGTTGAAAAGTTGTCATTAGTGACTAAAGACGACTTTTTCGCCCTCTTTTGGGCACGTTTCTGCTTATAACTTTTGGATTTGTTATTGCACGTGGACAAAGTCACGGGTACAGCTAGTGCAAAATGAAAATATTGTACCTCGATTGCAGAGAACAGTAGCCAAGTAGAAAATTCCTTACTTCTTTAACATTCTCTTAATCTGTTTACTATTTTAAATTGCATCTATCTATCACTGTCAGAAATGCATAAAATCTGCAGTCTAATAAGGACCGTCAAACCTTCTGAAATTTGCAATCTACGAACATAGCCATACTAGGGCTGTAACTTTTCCGAAGCTTCGAAGGATTCGAAGGAACGAAGGATTCGAAGGAACGAAGGGAACTTCGAAGTTTCGAAGTTTCGAAGTTTCGAAGTTCCGAAGCTTCGAAGTTTCGAAATTCCGAAGCTTCGAAGTTTCGAAGTTCCGAAGCTTCGAAATTTCGAAGTTCCGAAGCTTCGAAGTTCCGAAGCTTCGAAGTTTCGAAGTTCCGAAGCTTCGAAGTTTCGAAGTTCCGAAGCTTCGAAGTTTCGAAATTCCGAAGCTTCGAAGTTTCGAAGTTTCGAAGTTTCGAAGTTCCGAAGTTCCGAAGTTTCGAAGTTTCGAAGTTCCGAAGCTTCGAAGTTTCGAAGTTCCGAAGCTTCGAAGTTTCGAAGTTCCGAAGCTTCGAAGTTTCGAAATTCCGAAGCTTCGAAGTTTCGAAGTTTCGAAGTTCCGAAGCTTCGAAGTCTTCCAAGTGCTCGAAATTTCAAAGTCTTCGAAACGTACGAAGTTGTAACTTATGAGTTCCATACCATGTCACGAGTTTTGATAAATAAAAATATTAAGTTTCAGTCATCGGTGACTGACACTGAACATTCCGTTTTGATTTTTCGTAATTAAATTAAATTTAAAAGAGTGCATTCTATGAATAAATTTCGAATGTACTTAAAAACGAATGTACTTAAAAAATAATACTTTGCAAACAAAATTTTAATGAGTTTTATTAAATTCGGTGAAATCGGATATCGCGGACTAAATGAAAAGAAAGACAAGACAGGCTTGGCGCTTGACAAAACTCACGTATTCAGTAGGACTGTAACTTTCCTTCGAAACTTCGTAACTTCGAAGTTTCTGAAATCGAAGCTTCGAAACTTCGTAACTTCGAAGTTTCTGAAATCGAAGCTTCGAAATTCGAAGCTTCGAAGCTTCGAAATCTTCGACCTTCGAAGGGAAGTTACAGGCCTAAGCCATACCCTGATGTATCATAAATATCCTGTTTCTAAAAATAAGCTATTACCGATCATGCCACCCCGTATATATGTACATCGGCGTCTATACCCTTGGCTAGATATACATAAGCAAGCATGTGCACACATTGCATTTAGATATACCCAGTTAAACGGTCTACCGCCCACAACCTACGGACCATGCTAAATAGTTTATCACGAAAGTAGTCTCGTTAAAGTATCGCTCGATCTTCCGAACGATGCTGTTATTAACTATGACAACACGTGCGCACGTACTTACATGCTCACATGTGACTAACCATCGCATGACTCGTCATTCTTCAGTCATTTCTGCCATGATCGTTATTTGATACCAATGATTCACAATTTTGCGATTCTTCATTTGAAACATCCAGCAAGCGTTTCTGCTCAATTTGCGACGTTCTTCGAGCTTAAACTTAAAATGATTAAAGATAGAATGGGCCTTCTATTTCGCTCCTGCCTCTCGTAATTGATCCTGAAAATTTTTATTTTCCATAGAGTCCTGTAATTAAGGAGTTGAAAAGTAATGTATTGATATCTTTAAATTCCGTTGATTGTTCTTCTCTTTTAATCGTAATTATTGTAATTAAGAAATTGTTATTACCAGTTGTAAGAGGAAGGAGCCAAATAGAAGGTTCTTTCTCACTTCAATCATTTTTAAGGAGTTAAAAATAAATGTATTGATATCATTAAATTTTGTTAATCGTTCTTCACTTTTAAATTGCACATGCCCAATTTTGTCATAAATGCATAAATTCGTTCATATTTGAAGTATAAAGTTGTTCCACAATAAATGTTAGATCTTGTCAACGTGTATGGTTAGATCCCATAAATACGAGATTGAAAACAAACCTAATAATAATTTATTGTGTGCCGAATAATAATAACAGTAGGATCACTTGTTAGAGCAACGATGATATTCCAATGTATTACTGGAACGTTTCGTATGTGCCTCGGAAGATTTAACTTATTGCATTGAATCGTAAATAACCAGAGGCGGTGAAGATATAGTGACTACCAATAAGATAATAATCGCGAGTATTAAAATCGAATAACAATTATTCTGTTTGAGAAAATACGAGGAAGTGTAATGATAATCGTTGTAAAGTATTATGGATCGACATAAATTTCGTAAAATGAAAGTTATCTATGGCACATCCTAATAATTTATGCCAACCAAGTACTGACTAGAATTACAACTCTCTGTACGAGTAAGAGGCAAAGTATCTACCATCAGTTTAGCATAATACAGCCATGATATATCTGACTATTTCAAGGCTGGAAATTGTTAAGAAAATCCAATGAAAGAGTTGTTCGAATGCGCTATCAGTCAGAAAGGTGAAAGCATCTACAATATTCTTATTTCTCGAGGAGATTGGTATTTTTTCAAAATCTTAGTTGTTGATATATATTTTCCTATCCCGCATGCATAGGTCGATCTAGCAGTCTATTTTCTCAGTACAGAATTCAACGCAAGGAAGAACAAGATGATAGATGGTTAATTTAGTGTTGCAGGTGTTACAAATTGAGACGTCTGTCTTGCTTAGGAGATATGAATGGGCTATCTTGGCTTGGCCAAATCTGATGCGTAATATTGCTGCTAGATTTTCTCTTGGGAGATTTCGAGTAGAGTATTCCCCCGCAAAAATTGTTTGTTAAAAATAAATAGCAATTATTTAATGAACTTCCTTATTCAGGTACATCCTATAATAAAAATTGTACGGACCCTGAAGAATTTTTTTGTGATTTTGTATAAAGTAACCATGAGATTAACACTTCCATCAAACGCGGTTATGAAAAATTAAAGCAAAATATAATTACTTTCTCTTTATTTGTTGTTCATTATTTGTTTGTGCCTATTTTCCGTTTCGCAAACTGTTCTAACATACTGCAACATACTGCAAATTCAGATGCCTCAGTATCGAATCGCACACTTCACATTATTTGAAGCTTTCAGCTGTAAGCTGTGTCTGAAGAGAATTTTATCCCCACTGATGAACACGCGGATACCGCACTAACACACTGATACAGTATCGGTGCGTTTTCAGCCCCTCTGATAAAGTTAACTACGGTACTGGCAAAACGTTGGAATAAAGATTCCTCTTGGACTCGGATTACACCCCGAAGACTTCAAACAATAATAATACGCATCCGAGTTATAAAAGCCTGAATCCCTTAACAATACATGCTTATCCCTAGCTTTTCAATAAAATACAAGTCTTTGTTTCGTTAATGTAGAGCAAGACTTTAAGAATGTTGCTGGTTCTTTACTATTTACAGTTATAAAAGAAAGAAATATCTATATAATATTCGTTTATTGCTATCGATGCAGAACATTTCTATTCATGTGTATGTAAATATGTGTATACTCGTATTAAAACTGTATACAGGGTGTCTCACTGAAGTACGACCCCCTGAATTTCGAAGCGTCAAACGAACAAGTTTTATATTCCTTTTTTTCGACTTATTTTTACATGTACAGTGGCCGAAATTTCTATAAAGTCACTGTGTTTTGTGCCCGTGCGAAATCAATACGGGCCGGTTTATGTACTTCTTTTTTTTCCAAATTGTGCTGCATTTTTCCTTTCCTTAGCTGCAGACCTCATCAATATTGAATGTTGTCTCTTTGACTATTTTTTATTACCACCTTTAAGATGATTTTTTCCGTAATTTTCACGTAAATTGATATAATTATTAATCACAGTATATGAACGAATAGTTTTCTTAGTAATTGCGCGATTAGAGCAGCCCATATCTTTATAAGCATCGATTGATGCTTTTTCTTCACTTGTTAGTACTTTTCCTCTCGGCATTCTCATACACGTGAATCAAATTATAACAAACAGGATTTCTGTGAGTTCTAAAACTAATACTTTTAGAATATTCGCAGTTTTCCGTAGTTCTCTGCTCAGAATACAGAGAAACACTAAGTGACTTTATAGAAACTTCGCACTTGTGTTCTGCACCACACAGAAAAAAATTAAGAAAAACGTAAATAGTAAACATAACGGTCTAGAGTACGCAGTCCCTTTATCCGAGTGTCTACAAGGCGCAAGACCAGATACGATAAATCAACAAAAATGGTGATATTTTTAAAATATCTATGAAAAAGAAGATGACTTTATAGAAATTTCGACCACTGTAGTATCATCTCCTGCTCGGTTGTACCACCCGTCCGGCCACACCCTGTATATAAGTGACTTTGTTTCGGAAAATGTGGAGGTCGCGAACTTAGTTGCCAACCTAATACAATCCGCATCCTTGCAATCCCGGAAACAAGTCTACGCCCTTAAGATTTTTGCGAAAACGAGGGTTGTTCCAAACTACGCGCGTACAACCTGCATTAGCCTGTTTCATTAGCAGGGAATCTTCGACTGATAGTTTCGGCCGGTATATCAACGAGGCGATAGTCAAACATAAGTTCTCAAATGAATCTCATCAGAGAAAGTTCGGCTGCGGGTACAATTCCAATCGTTCACCTTTAATTATCCCCACTATTTGTAACGGAGAACTTCTCAAACGGAAAACGGAGGAAAAGTGGCTATCACTTTCGCGATTCTTTCTCGCATTCGCTCGGTTCCCTGCTTTTAAGTACACGGGCCAACTCATTTTGAAGCCTGGGCTCTCTTTACACGTGGCTGCTGTCGAGACTTCCAATAAATACGGGCGCGCCGTAGAACAGAAACCGGAACAAAGCGCAGAGAAGTTAAAAGACTGAACGCGAGCGCGTTCTTGTCTGCTAAATTTTTCCTTCAAGTCTACGTGCAATGTCCGACTCGTTTTCTCGGACGCGTTCTGTTCGCGAGACTGCAATTTTCTTCGACTCGTCCGCGAAGTATTTTGCAGATACGGAAAAACGTTTACATGGAAATTACATGGCACGGGAGAGCAGAGTTATCGATAAGGGTGTACTATGTTTTACAATATTCGTCTGAGAGATAAGACGGTCAGATTTTGTTTGTTTTTTTTTTTTTAGATGGAACTGTCAGTTTTTACTACAGTATCTGTCAGTACGTTTTAATAGGAATCCAATAATGAAATGTACATACCACACGGGTTTGCCTCTTTTCTTCTCGTGAATTTGTAGAAGCGATATCTTGGGAACCATAAAACATCAAGTGCATATTTTAGAAGCTATTGGAATCGTATTAACAGATACTAACCAATAGTGTAAGGAAAAATACATTTTTATTAACTACCCTCATTATAACAAGTGTACACTTTCGTACAGTATACACTTCATTCATTGAGTTTGACCACACATTTGATTTTGAAAATGCAAAAATCTTAGACAGAGAACCCAATTTATGGCAAAGATTACTTCTGGAAACAGTTCACATGATTAAACAACGTAGCGTAAACCTTAGGTACGAAACCCCAAAGATTCATGAATATTACGCAACATTAATAAACCAGTAATGTATTTATGATGAAGTTTCCACTCATATACAAAGTATTGTTCTCTCTTCCACCTATAAACATCTGATGTTTATAGCATAGCTGGTCTAAACCTTTGAATGTCAATTCTTACCATACTTACCATTTTCATAAATGGTATTCAAATGGACGTGTTCTGTCGGGTATCGCACTCGTTCAATTTGAATTTACCGCCAAGCATCGATTCAATAACGTGTCGATCATTGTATCTGATTGGCTGAATGTCAAATGCGTCGTTCCAATATTTGTTGTGGTTGCTCTTCATAACGGTCAATAGATCAGTTCAATTTAGACCAGCATGGATTTTAGTTCCATTAATTCAAATCTCTAAAATTCTTTGTACATAGCAAGTAGGTGTCTTAAGGGTTCATTTATAAACAGTGTTCTTTTCCGTGTTAAATACCAATGATATTAATTCAATATATATTTTCAGACGCATACTCTTGAGAATGATCCAAACCCGGATCGAAACGTAGAGGTTAAATTTTGCAAATTTGCTTTGTCTTCTCTCTGATCGAAACTGTGCGCTGTGAGCATATTTTTCTCTTATCAAATATTTACGATCGTGAAACAACAAATTAAGTATACAGTTCAGTTCGACATTAATTAGTAGACAATCTTAACCCGTTTTCATCATATAGGAAAGGAAATTATACAGTCGGTGTACAAAGTATTCGTATACCTTTTAAAAACGAATAAATTTTTCAAAATTGGACTCGGCAACTTGAGTTTTTTTGAGACGTTAGAAGGGTTAGTTTACTAGCTTATATGTAAATAATTTTTTTTCGTAATTGTTATTGGTCGCAATTACGAAGGGAACAGTAAAGATCACGATTTTTTGATTTTTTATCTGTGCCCGTAATGAAAATTTAAAATACGTAATTTTGTAAATCCCAGTAAGTTATGTATGTGTACAAAGTTTCATTGAAATTGGTTGACGGATTAAAAAGCTATGGGCATTGTAAGATGTAAAAATCTTTGATTTTACGGTTTGCGATTCAATTAAATCGCAGATTCTTACGATTTTTGTTATTTTTAATCAATTATATTTCGTAACATCCTTGATCGATTTCGATGAATCTTTGTACAAGTATATAACTCACTTAGATCTACCAAAGGCGCCTTCTAAATTTTCATTACAGGTACAGATAAAAAATTTAAAAATCGTGACCTTTACTATTTCCTTCGCAATTGCGACCAATAACAATTAAAAAAAAAAATTATTAACACATTAGCTAGTAAACTAATCCTTCTAACGTCTGAAAAGGAACCCAAGCTGTTGGGTTCAATTTTGAAAAAGTAATTTGTTGTTTTAATGTGTACGAATACTTTGTACACCGACTATAGCTACTTGTTCCCGTCATTTTCAATACTGTTATTTGAAAATAAAAATAATATTATATTAGGTGAAGTAAAAAGTTCTGAGCGTTTTTCGCTTTATTTATAATGCGAAAAACGCTCAGAACTTTTTACTTCACTTAATATTATTTCGATATTTCTTTATTTCAATTTCAAAAAGAATATGCAACAAATGAGGTCGGTATAAATTGGACTCAAACCTGATAACTTTGATGAACAATTTCATGATTATCTGAAATAATTATCCCAAATAATTATATAGCAAAATAACCTGTTATTTCAAATAATATTTCAACTAATGTTATTTCAGAAATGATCACAGGCATGGAAGTAATGATAATATAGTAAATCATTTTATTGTTTTCATATTAATTATTTTGTCGGATTCATTGGATACTTTGTTCCTAATCATGTTTTTTTCATGTGTTTCACGGGGTTACATTTTGTCGTTATACTTCAAATACTCAATAGTGTCTGGCATTAAGTGCTGTTCAGTGTTAGCGGACTTCCTCCTCCATTTTGCAAATGCACGGATACACGTGCTGTATATACGGTAATGTTTCCTGACGCGTTGATACAATATCCAGAAGAACTGGGATAGCTATGACAGTATTCGGCAGAGTTAAATTCGAGCACCCTGTATATTTTACATAAAGAAGCACTCCGTTAGCCTCTCGTAGCTTCCCCTTTTGACCAGTTCGATTCGTTTCGTTCCGATATAGAATCGACAGTCGTCTGGCCTGAGGAGGAGGCATAAAAAGACCCAGTTAAAACTCTCGAAAGGATATCTCTTAATATTTTTCAGTCGCGAGCGTATCGCAGACGCAAGTTAATCGATCCCTTTGACAGACCGACCCGCTTCGTTACACAAAGAGTCATTCTTGTACAGAGGAATATTGATAAAGGATAAATTGCAATTCGAGGATACAATGTCCTACGAGCCGAGGACACTGGAAATCGGATTGTTCGGACCGATGTACATGTATACACATATACTGTACGCGTGTGCGGTAGTCGCGAGGAAAACTTCACAACATTTGTTTGTATTTCAACAAACGCGTCGATCGGACACGCGCCGGCTGTGGTCCGCTTTGACCGGGTCACTTGTAACGTTAGAGATCTGCCGGGAAAAAACAAATGGGAAACATCGTCGCGGCTCTCGAGGAAAATCAAAAGCATTCCCGCCGTTAATTTTCTCTGCGGGGAAGGTTACAGAGAGGCTCGGTGTCCGTGTTTGCCACGGTGCAGCGAATCCCGGAAATCTGGATGAGTCGAAATCGTTGATGTGTTGCGGCTTTTGATTCGAACGCCCGGGGAAACGGTGGAAGTTTTCCCCGGTGCTGCGTTGAATTAAATAAACTTCGCCGAGAAGAATGCGAGTTTCCAGTTTCCTCCGTTGATCCCTGTAATCATCGCGCATTCCATTCCGTTCCGAGGCGGGTCGGGTCGACTCCAGCACATGGCGCGCCACGGCGACCGAATAAACCCGAACGTTTATCTCGGAACTGTTCCGAATCCCCGTGCCTCGATTAATTGACCGGGTTTTAACTCCCAGATATAAATCTTCATTAGACATCGGCTAAAATTTCTAACCTGTTCACACCGTGGTTAATGAACCCCTTCTAATTCATTTTAATCGAGCTTCTGAATTTCACCAAGATGATTCAATGCTCCAAGTTCAACTATAAATTTCCTATATTTGCAGCTTTTCAAATGAACGTTCTCTATTAATATTTTTTAAATTCGAAATTATTCCATCTCATGTCTTCAAAACTACCTGGCTACTACTAGATTGCGGGTCCTTATGCATTTATAACATCTCCTAACCTGAAAAGCTCAGTAAAATTAAAGTGTTAATGAAGTTTACCCTTATATGCATATGATTTTAAATGCATTAAAAGCCTCAGGCACCGGAGATGAAATTCTGCCCAATTATCATTTTTAGAAATTAGTTGTTAGAACTACGGATTTACTGAGACTATCATCTAGTTTAATAATTATTTTTAGTCACCAAAATATTTAACAAGATTTAAACTATACTACATTCAAAGTAACGTTGGAAAAGTATACAGAAATGATTCGTAGACAACTAATTAATTAAAAAAAATGCTATTTAAAATAGTAGATCATGTATAGTTAAAATGAAATAGCATTTTTAAAGAAAAATAAACTTGTAGCATACAAATAATAAGTGGACGCGTCAAATACTTCGTTTTCAAAGTATGCACAATTCGAAATGAAACAAACAATTCTCTATTATCGGCTTGTAGTGTTCCGGACATTGATGTTCACCGGAACCGAACTTTCGTAAACTGTAAACTGATGAACATTATAAGCGACATGTCTAACAACAAAATTTGTTCATCCACAAGCTTCAAGACCAACTGCATCCGGCAAAACAATAAACAAACCCCGACGACAAGGGATTGGAAACGGTTTCTCTTTTTCCACATTCCACAATATTTCCAAGTATTTTCCACCGACTGTGTCAAAGTCATCCGGAACTTTTCCCCAAGTTCGTGTTCTGCGTGCTGTTCAACAAATACAAGTTCGAAAAGAATTCCGAATGGAAACGTAATCACAACGTGGGCACGTGTGGATGTGTACGTTTCATGGAAACGTGGAAAAAGGACTTGAAGGTTTTCGTATGAATTGCGATAGAAGTGTGTCCTGCAGGAAATCCCGACACACATGAATTTCGTGCGAACAGCGCATTTTCAGAACACGTTGGCGGCCATCTTTCTCGCCATCGTTATTTCCCAATTGACAAGAGCTGACGAGAACACCTGTATCTTCATCGTTACTGTGCATTCGGGATGACGTTAACGCATAAAATCGCCGACCATGAAATTACTTGCCGCGCTACAAACGTGAGCTTAAAGGCAAACGAAGCAGCATGAGAAAATACCTTTGCTTTTGCTTCCTCTTTCTTATTCGCTCGTATCGCCGTTCTAAGCGCCATTCCTGCTCCATTGGAATATCAAATACCTCGAGCAATTACGGATATCTGTGCTTTAACAACCATTCTCACATTTAAATGAATCACTTTGCGACACCATTTTCCCAAAAATGAAACAAAATTTCGTAGCTTTTTCATTAAAGTTCAAACATAAAATTAAGATTCATATTAAGGTTCATTAAGGTTCAATTAAGGTTCAAATTAAGGTTCATAGATTTATTCAATAACATATTTTTCATTCTGTACTATTACTTTTTGCCATTTTTTGAGGTAGCTTATTGTTGAATAAACCTATGAATAAATATCTCAATTTTATCTTTACAATTTTCATTTAAAAACGTTCCAAACCAATATTTCTTAATTTAATAAGTCACACTTTTTCAATTAATAGATTTATTTTATTATTATTATGTTCATATTTAAAATAATTATCTGAGGTGTTCATGTACGTGTTGTACAATATTTATTCAACTGTACAGTCAATAAACTAAACGTTAAACCCAAAGTGGTCATTTATAATAAGAAATATATGCATGTGTCTTTCCAGTTTTTTGACATTTTTACTTTACTGCTTTAAACTTTTATGACTGCATACCTAAACATTCACTTTAAGTATCTGTGATATTGTTGATAACGTAAAGCATTACAAACTTCAATCAAGGTTACTGAAATTCCTATTTTATATTGAATTTAATCATTTATATTTGATTTTTCTAACTTATTTTGTAGAATATATGTATGTGCCTATTCTTTCTCGTGAATGAAACTATAAAAAATGAATTTGTTTTCAAATTGTACTTTCACGTCTGATTTCAACGAATGGCAAATAAAATTAGACCACATAAAACTTCGATTATCTCCGTATTTCGTAAATCGTCGACGATTTTTCTATTTTTATATACGCATAATGCATAATTATGAAAACACTACCTTCAATATGTAGTACTGACGTATGTACACATTCATTATAAATACGATCATACAGTCCAAAATGCATTTATTCCACGTCTTGAATATTAAACACATCGTTTATTCCTCTCGCATTATTAATGTTCTAAAACATATGAAAATTAGTATTTATTGCAAATATAGCTCGTTATCCAATGAAATATGGCGTACCCGTTATCAATTATATTAACAAATGATAAAATGTGTGCACTAGAGTTTCATAAATTAACAAATTTTTAAAAATTGTACGTAACAGAAACATTATGAAATATACATTATAAATACGATCATACAGTCCAAAATGTATTTATTCCACGTCTTGAATATTAAACACATCGTTTATTCCTCTCGCATTATTAATGTTCTAAAACATATGAAAATTAGTATTTATTGCAAATATAGCTCGTTATCCAATGAAATATGGCGTACCCGTTATCAATTATATTGACGAATGATAAAATGTGTGCACTAGAGTTTCATAAATTAACAAATTTTTAAAAATTGTACGTAACAGAAACATTATGAAACATACATAAATATTTACAATACCGCGGGTGACTATGCTACCATTCTACATGTATGTATAAACACGTCTTAAAATCAGTTGGGCTCTACTATAATTGCGAACAAGTCCATGTATTCAACACTTTATTAGTAACATTTCTAAACTGCTGATTGTATGTTATTTATGAACGCGAAATGAGTAAATAAAACACAAACTAGTTGAAAGTCTATTAATTACGTACATTCATATCTGAAGTATGAAGTTTTTCCACAAGTTAGATCCCAGAGAGAAGTACGAGATTAAAAACAAATCTAATAATAATTTATTGTGTGTCGAAGTTAAGTAATATAATATTAATAGTACGATCACTTGTTAGAATAGCGATGACATTTCAGTCCATTGTTCATTTTGAACGATGAAACAATGTGCGAATGTTCGACAATAATTTCTCGCTTCTTTTGGAACACATATTTTCTTCAACTTTCGTCACAAGCGTCCGAAATGTAAATCAACGAGTGATATTTGTATATAATAAGAACCGTTTCAGACGATTGAATTTTCAGATTCAACCGATACCCATTTACGACCAATGAGAAGTGCAAATTCGTGGTAAGGTAGCAATTCCCAGACCTAGTCGATCCGGTTCCTTCTAGGTGTAATTACCGCGAAACCGGTCGTCACCAGTGAAAGAGTGCTGTTCTTTTCTTAGCCCGTGGTTCGTAGGAGTCCGTTCTCCGTGCTCGTTCGCATGGAAATTTCTGTTAAATAAATTACAGTAGAACCGCCCGCGTCCCTGCATCCGAACATTCATTATTCGAATGCTTGAAATCTTCGAAGGTTCTCTAATTACAAAAATTTCAGTTGACCCATTTTTACGCCCCTCCTGCTCGCTGTCCCCTTTAAACCATGCAAATTTACTTTCATTACTTCTCCTTTAGAAAATACATCAAACATTACAAGTTGGACTAAAGAATTCCGGGTTTAAACTCGAGCATAAAAAATTCAAGACGAGTCTATATACAAAATATTCTGATAAAGATTCTGAACAGAGTCTAATAAATATGTGTTTTATTATCAATTTGCTTTAAACTGAAATAAAATTCTATTTCCTTGTAAGACATACAATGAATATAAAGTTTCTTCATTTCTGATCGTTAGAGATCTTTATGCAAAATAAAAATGCATCGATGGCAAGAAACAAGCCATATAGAAAAATCTGTCTTTAATAATTTATGTAAGTACGAGATAATGTGTATTGACATTCTTAAATTCTTTGAATTTCTATTTGAAATTGCATCGACACGTTTTCGTCAAAAATGCATAAAATCCGCTATTAATCGCTGAAACCACAAAATAACTAGTAAGAGGTTAAAGTGATTTGTAGACCACGGATCTTTATGCAAAGTAAAAAATGTTTGTATTGATTGCAGGACACAGGAGCCAAATAAACATAGTATTCTTCTTTAAAACTAATACATTGATGTCCTGAAATATGTTTAAAATGTCCTCTGCTTTAAATTACAAATATGTACCCATTTTTGTCATAAATGCATAAAATCCGCGGTCTAGTGATCATCATCGATTATTAAAGCACCGAGAAACCTTTGAACTTTTGATTTTCGTCTTATACGATCGTGAAGAACTACCCCTTTAAATTTTATCCCACCTGTTGCCGAATACCTTGTACATATATGGTAGCTCGCCACTGATGTATGCAGCCTTCTACCTTGTTAATATCTCCACGAGTACCTACGGATTTTACCAATACCAACAACGCGTTACTTCAATACCTGTTTGATGCCGTAGCATGATACTCGCCGATTGGTATATGTACATACATATTGCTATTAATGCGTGGCAGGAATCGGCTTCATCGTTCACGTATCGCATTCACGGATGAGCAATTGAGTATCAAGTCAGTCCAATATTGCACAATATTTTTCCTTTCAATAATTGCAGGTCGTTCACGTTGAAAATTCACACGAATCGATGGCGATGGGATCGGGCTGATCGAAATTGTCTTGTCCGACCGTATTTGCCAACGTAGTTCCGAGAATAATACTGAACAAACTTCTGTTCAGGGTCGCATGGCTACTGCAAACCCTTCAGAATTTCCATGAAAAGTCTGACCGGCAAGGTAATCCTCGAATGCATCGGCATTCTGTTCGACCACGAATGTCCTTGAGTACACGTAGCCCCGAAAGGGCACTCGAGAACTGCACCTTCAGATATTGAACGGTTCAGCTTCTCGTAGCTCGATGCGATGTTCCTGACGGACGATCATGCCTCGAGAACTTTTTATCGTTATTAATCGCAGTTTCGAGAACCTATTCCGACAAGTGAAATAAGAAAAACCATTTCCAGTTTATTGTCTCCGATCGGAATTAAACTGCGAGCGATAAATAAAAATATATTTCAGGAGAATATGGCACAGTGGGTGATGAAATTTTTAAAGCCAGTACGGAGACCTTATCTCTCATCTATGCGATGAATAATATTACCCGCAGTATTGTTAAATGTATATTCGAAATTGCCAAACTTTCATATTTCATAAAAGAAGTCTAATAAAGTTCTCATGTAAAAATTTATTGTTTTAATATAATTGCCAATCTATACACGTGGCTCTAACAATTGCATCCTCGGGTCAGTATAGCAAAATATTTTTTGGCTGCTCTTTACTTCACCGGACTCAAAATTTGTGCCTTTCCCCTACGAATTATGATGTATTTGACATGTAATCCACTAGATTAATAGTTAAGGAGTTATGGTCGCTTAAAGTTGAGCATATTTCCAGTTTCTTGTCAGGTAAGGCCGCCGCCATATTGGTTTGTAGTGACGGTTGCGCGCCGCTTGCTGAGTTGGTTAGGAATAGCTCGGGGGGGGGGGGGGGGGCAAGGTAAGCGGCTTGCGGTCGTCAAAAATGCTCAACTTTAAGCGACCATAGCTCCTCAACTATTGATCCTAGAGGATCGAAACTTCGATCTGCATCCGCGCGCCGGGTACATATCTACTGGATTACATACCAAATACACACCATAATTCATAAGAGAAAGGAATCAATAACCAGATTTTCGTACAGTATGAAAATTGTCTGCTTCAATTACAACAAGCAGCGTTTCAATAAAAATGTCTGAAATGCATAAAGTAAAGAATAATTTACAAAATGAATTGCTTTTAATCGTCTACATTATGAATATTAATATTCAAAAATCTTGATATCGTTCGTATGTTTGCGGTTCAGTCGTGAGCATCTGATACGAAATCAAACATGGGAGAATGTTTGAAAAGGTTTCATATCGAAAAATTAAATTTCATAAAATATTCTCGTTCGAAATACTCGAGAAAAATGGATCTGCGCGTTCGTTAGTATAACGATGATTACACTGATGCGTTGTACGACTTCTAATGGATGCGAATATCGATGGTGATACGTTATTATCAGATGTTCGTGGGTCTTGTCACATCCGCGTTGTCGATTCGCGTTAACATATTCTAGATAAAAAGGTGATACGACACAACCATCACAGTATTTCCAGGTATTCATACACGCAGGAATAATTAACGGAAAACATACACAGAAGTAGGAATGCACACATACGCACGCGACGCGGATACTTTCATTCGTTTTATTAATTTTACTCATCGATTTCTTTTCCTTACAAACAATGTTTCGTATTTAATTAATTAATATTTAGAGTGAAATAATCCATTTAAAGAGGCAAGCTTTTGTGCGGTAACATACATTATTTTGTTCAAAACGAAATTCTGCACAGGAAAATGTGGTTTCGCGATTCTCAATCCAATTTTATACTTTTTAATACGTGACGTTAATATCAGCATGTAACCGTTGCCGGTTTTTCACACAACGGAATATTTATTTCTCGTGTTGATTTTGATGTCAGTTCTCTTCTTATTTTGATTTGATAAAGAAGCCACTTATACGCGTAATATAGAGCCGTATTAATTAACTGCCTCAGCGAAAATAAATCGGAAAAGCAGAATAATATTATTCTATGCGTAACTCAGTTTTCGTGAAAGTCGATGTTGAAAATTTTGATGTAACAATTGAAAGGGTATTTTAACGAAAGGATATGTAATTAACTCTATTCTTATGAAAACTAAAAATTATTTCGTTATTTTAATTCACATTAAAACGAAGAGATGCTTCATTAAAATTCGAACAAATTCTGCAATCAGAATTAATAATACCTCACTGTAAATCTCAGGATTTAACCATCCGATGCAGAATTGTCAAATTATTAATTAAATAAACGACGGAAGGCGATCATTTCTAATTTGTTCTAATTTCTCAATTCTAATTTTAATTCACATTAAAACGAAGAGATGCTTCATTAAAATTCGAACAGATTCTGCAATCAGAATTAATAATACCTCACTGTAAATCTCAGGATTTAACCATCCGATGCAGAATTGTCAAATTATTAATTAAATAAACGACGGAAGGCGATCATTTCTAATTTGTTTATCAGTTCTTTGTTTCTTTAGCTCTTTATATTCCGAAGATGGTTTAAACTTTTGCTTTCATTAAAATGTTGTATGACATGAAATACTCTTGAAGGTACAAACTAAATTTACGAATAAAAGAGTAAATTTAATATTTTAGATTTTTCTGTATTTAAGTATTGAACCTACATAAAGGTTCGTGAAAAGGTTTGGTAAAAATAATTCCCAAAAATGTATTATTTCCATCATATATTTGTAAATGATTCTCCATTCAAAACTACACAATGTATGTCGGTTGTATTTCTTGCTGCGATCAATAATATTCGCAGTGTTTGATCAAACATATTTTTCGTCGACAATTTCAAAAGCTATTATCCCTTTTTTAAAGTGAACAACTACAAATATAAAAAAATACGTGTCGAGTATTTGTTCGCATGTCATAGCATACGCACATCGTATTCAGTGATTGCCATTTATATGCTTTTCCCTGTTAGATTATTTATACAATCGAAGTTAATTCAATTTAGATGTTGTACAACGTCCTACTGTAATTACAACTAATATAAGACTGTTAAATATGCTTACATTGTACCGTTGTGTTGCTTAAACTTTTTCTTGTGAATCATTATTTAAAGTTAAAAATTCTGTTCCTTCCAAGACATAATCCAAGACATAAACGGCAATAGTATTAATTAATTAATCGATGACGTGGGTTGGTTGAACCCAATGTTTCAATTTAAGCGGGATTCGATAGCAAGTGCGCGTTTACAGGTGTCAAGATAATTGCCACAACAGGTGGCCAGGACCGAGGTGATTATAATTTTTACCAAGGCAGCCGCTTTGCGGTTCTTAGCGTGGTAATCTCGACCGAGACACAGGATAGTTCCCTGGTAATCCCCCGAAAATTCCGATCGACGACGGTAATCCGGGAACATATCGGCTTTTCGCTCGACGACGGAAATCCTTGTCCGCTTTTAGTACAGGAAACGTCCCCGACAACTGCTCGACGAGCCGTCGAACGATTCCAGTTCTTGTTTCTCGACTTAAACCGAATCGAACCGTAATGGCCGTAGCTGGATCGACAGGAACTGAGAAATGAAATCATTGCGCTGCCTGCCCGTAGAATCAAAAGGCGCGGATCGCTCGTAAACCGTGCCGCGGTTTACTGCTCCTTAGTAAATAATAAAATGAAAAATAACGACCGCGACCAGAGAACTGCAATGATAACCGTGCTATGTGCAATCCATCGCGAACGTTACTTCTTACGACTGCGCTATCAAACCTTTCGTTTACATTCGAGGATTTACGAACCTGCGCGACTTTTACTAATGCCGTATTGTCGGCTGCACACTTTTTCTTCCTTTCCCGTTGCATCCCTCGATTTATTGAAAAATCTTTATCGCCATTTTTCTGCTCCCAACTGCACCACGTACCGAGTCATCTGGCAATTGTAAGTGCTCCACCTAAATTACTTGTAAACTATTTCGTTTAATGTTTTACACATTTTTTAGCGAGTTATAAACTTCTTTCTTGTAAAGGGTTAATTTTATGGTTGTAATCCAACAGAGAATTTAACTCTGAATAAAATATTGACGGTGAATAAAAAATTGTATGGAGTGAAGAATTAATAGCTACTGAAATGTTCTCTATAAATGATTTTTACTGCAACTAAAAATATATAGTTTTTTATTCGGAGTTCATTTCTCTCTTCAGCCACGACCATCAAATTTATCCTTTACAGCAAGGAAGTTTGAACTCTCGAAAAATATAAATTGTACAATACCAAATGTTCATTTCAGAATACCTGAACCATCCTAATGTTAAGTTCCCATTTTTAGCTATTTTCTAGTCCTCCACGCGGATAAGTTACTGGAATAAATAATACTGGACAAGTAATAAAATAATATGAATACTTCGTTGGTACAGAATAATTCAGAATGGATATACCCCACGTTGAAATGTATTGAAATATTCGGAAATAACGTTACTGGCGAATTACTTCAAAAGTTATTTTGATTATTATTAAGTAATTCCAAAAATTGACGAGACGAGCAAATATCGAAAAATTTTTGAAAGCAGTTGCACAACTTTTAAATTATGAGCATGTTCATCAACAGTTCAAGCACATTTATCAATTTTCCGACCAGTACGATTTATTAAAACATCCGTGCATTCCAGAATAATTTTTAACTTCGTTATACTTCGGAAAGTACGATGAAGTTCGAAGACATAAAAGACCCGGAGAAGAGATTTCAACGTTATGGGCGAACTTTCTTCCCCGGACGATGCAAACGGACGTTTCGTTTAATGCCCCGCGTCAGTTCGCAGAGTCGCGGAGGATTTAAAATCGAAATCAGATAATTTCCGAAAAAACTTCATTCTAATATCGAGAAACTTGCAAACTAGATTTTGGAAAGCTCGAACTGGGTTCTGCGCGTAGTAGCGTTTTCGAGTGGATACTTTTCGATAAACGTTAGATCTTTGTTCGGGGGATCTTGCATTCGGGAATGAAATTCTGCAAAGAAATCGGTTTCCCGATGATTTTTAGCAGAATACCTTCTCCTTGTGCCAACATAGAATGTCCGAGACTGGTTTGGAAAGGCCCTCGAGCATTTCGGAACATTGAATGGTCGACCCGTCTACTTCTCGTTAAACGCAAAACGGAGAGACATATTTACGACACTTCTCCGGGAGAATGAAAGGGCTCCTGAAAGCGGATGGAATTTATCAAAATAATGTACGCCCGGTTGTGCTATAGTAGTTTACGAGCGTTTCGGTGTTTCGTGGTGTTTCACGGCAGAAGAAACGAACGGATTAACCGGAGAGCTATAAACTTGCGACACGAGAAACGTAGGCCCGCCTAATGCTTCTTTATTCCTCTGGGTTTGATAATGCTTTGCTCTTTATACCTGCTGATTTAATAACGTCGATTCCGTATTCATTCGGAAAGAATGCTTCTCGTGAAAGAATCGTAAAGAATTTCGATTGTGTCCTGTAGGCTGTCGTATATTTTACTTTTTTCAGAATTTTAACCCTGACAGAGAAAGTCTGATTTTAAAATAGTTTCACCGTTGCTAAAACAGGCGACTGCAGTAACAGAATTTTTTTTAATCCTCTGGCGTACGGGCGAAAAGCATTGCCAGCAGTGTAAATACGAGTAGGATCCGACGGATCCAATTTTTGTCTATGCTTTTGTATGTACATACTACGTGTGTATGGTAATATGTACAGTTCTTCTTGTTCGTAATAACACAATTGCTTTGTTACGTTCGATGAGTGCAAATAAAACAAGAATTTATTGACGCTGTTGGAGAGCTCTGGAACGATTAAATTTTTTTTTAAAATTTATAGTACACAGTTTGGTAGACACAATAATACCATGCAACTTTCGTTGCAACATTTTTTAAATGCCATTCGTTGTTCTCGAGATATTTCACGGAAATATTGGAATTTTTTCAAGGGCTGACTTCACCCCTTTAATGCGAGAAGTAGCGCGGAGAAATAGGGTTGCATTAGGCCTAACTTTTGTGTTCAGTTTCATAATTTTTTGAATTCAGGGGTTGGATAGCTTCCTTTCTAAATAATAAAACGTGAAAATCTCCTATTGCTGTAAACGCAGAAAGATCCACAATGAAAGAGAACACAGTACCGAGGAAAGTGTCTCGACACAAATTAAAGAACGCAACGCACGGAAGTTTTAATTAAGGAAGACTTTCCTCGTACGCAACTATGCGGCACCCTTCCGAATGAGAAAAACCCTTGTCAAAGGAAACGCAGCCGGCGGAAGCTTCCCAAACAACTCGAAACTAGTTCGAGAAGCTCGTATCCCGGACGCGATAGAAAATTCTCGATGCAAGACCGCTCGGTAAGGTTTCAGAAGTCCGCAGTCGACTTTCCGAATAGAATCGAGCAGAAACATCATCGGCAATAGATGTAAAAGAAAGTCGATAAACTACGGCGAA
The DNA here is from genome assembly GCA_028455765.1 of Lasioglossum oenotherae. NCBI lineage: Eukaryota > Metazoa > Arthropoda > Insecta > Hymenoptera > Halictidae > Lasioglossum > Lasioglossum oenotherae. The sequence goes on along the minus strand of CM052291.1, from coordinate 5,627,668 downwards.
TTTCCGCGGATGAGGTTCGGGAATATTTGAGACGCGGCACACTCTCGCGAAAAACGCCGCGGCGTTTCTACAATAAAGGGAACTTCCAACCACTGGGCGATTTCACTAGAACACTTGCACGGCGAAAGTGGCCGAAATTCGGATTCGTAAACTTTCTTGGAAACGTTTTGTCGGCAAGCCTTATTTTTCCTTATAATTTGATAACTAACGCATTAGTTGTTATTACTGGCACGTTCTCGCACTACCTCCTTTAACACGAAACAACGTAGCCGTTTTTTAGAGACTTACAACTCGGCACTGGAGGCAGATGGACAGATGTAATTTCGTACGCTTGTCAAATGTGTGTGCTATCATGTCTCAATATTGACAAAACATTAATCTTCCAACATTAGTAGGTTCCGAGATATAGGACCTCAAAAATCGCTTTTGTCGCTGACTGACCGACTGACTGACAGATCATCAAAACCTTTTGGGTACTTCCCATTGACCTACAAGCTTGTTTATCGGCCAGACATTTGGGACATTCATGGATGAAATACTGAATATAAGAAACTGAAAAATGTACTTTTGAGACAGTAAAACTCAATTTTCGAGAAATATGAACATAGAAGATCTCCCATGTTTTGCGTGTAGGTACTTCGGATCCCGTTATAAAAGAGCTTATGGGATTTCCCGAATCCAAACCCGTCAAGAGTGATACATCTACAATATCTACAAGGATTTTAATAGGTGTATTCAATTTTATTGTATGCGAATCTACGAAATTTTCAAGTCATACCTGCTTTTGATCCCACTTTTCCGAAAAAGCGACCACTGTGCGACGCGACGGGCGACACGCGACGATCGCGTTCGAGGATGGCGACCGTGTTTGAGCGGATCCAGGGTAGCACGGTGCGACGATCGACTTCGGAAAGTGGTGACTGTAGTTCGCCGTTTGCCGGTATCATCCCATAAGTCGACGAGCCGGTGGAAAAGGAAGCTGAAAAAGTGTGGAGAGGAGAGACCGAAGACTGGACGGGATTTAGCGATTTATGCCCCGGCCACGCCCGCTTTTCGTTCCTCGTACAAGAGGAACGAAATTGCCAGACAGGAAAGCGTAGTGCCGGGCGCTGAGGGAGACAGAAGGGGCGACTTGGCTCTGGCCGGTTGAACAGAAAACGCTCCACAGCCGTAGACACCGGTATACATACGTACGTACTTCCGGTGCACGCGGACCTCTCGCGTAAATCTCACGCCGGAAAAACTCTCTCTCTCGTCCCACCCCGGCTCTTTCTGTTCTTTCTTGCTCGTCTTCCCTGTCCTTTACCCCCGCGTTCTTTCTGTGTCCCGTTTAATCCCCTTCCCCTCTTCTCCCGCTCTTTCGTCCGTCCGGCTTTTAGCTTTTAGCGAGCCATTTCAGTGGCCCATTCGCGTAGCAAGAAGGACCCTTCTTCACCCCCTTCCCCCACCCTCACTCTTTCTTTCACGATCGGTCGGTCGACTACACGCTGACAACCCGTCCGCCTCAATTTCAGGAAAAGGATCCCCGGCAAAGTCTGTTGTTAATTTGCGCAGTTAATCGAGTGGCGAGCCGAAAGTTTTTCCACTTAGAAATTGAAATTGTCGTGTTTGTCGAACGACTCGCGATCCTCCAGGATCGATCCTGTTTCCGCTTCCGCTCCGGGACGCTACTTTCTGGCCACCGCGCACAGTGCACTCGTGTATAATAAACTTCATGATACATAATTTCGTTTGTCTCCTGCGTCGTGTTCTTGCTCTTCAATCAGATATACTTATTTGTTATTCACAATTAGAATATTCCAATAGAATCGATTATTAAATAAATTTCAAGAAAGACACCTATGTAATTTAACTTTTATCTTCGCGTTTAACCCTCTATATTGAATCACACGATTCTATCAAACTAAATATAAATTTCCTATCTACGAACTTTTGACTCTCACGTGTCACTCTTACTGTGTCACGTTATTATTATACTTATTTACAACTGATACTGAAATCTTCGGATTAATAACATCAATGGTACAAGTTAAATCTACAACATAGCTATGTATGTAAAGAAAGTGCGTAAGTGCTTTCTTTAATTTGAATTTGCCGCTCACTGACGAAGGCGGCCAATGAGAGAGATACAAGTTGATATCTACAACACGCGGTCAATCGTACCAGATAAAATAAAAAAGGCGAATAAGATTAATAAAACTAAACAAGGGAATTGACATCAAGGATAGAATAAACTTTAATGTCGTTTCTCTTTGTTACAGGTAGCTATAAGATAAAGCAATGTAAATAGTAGTCATACATAAGTTACGAATATATTAACCTCTTTGTTACAGAAACTCAATATTGTTTATTTAACCGTGTCAACCCCTGTGATATAACAATAGACATTATATGTATATAACATGTAAACAGCTATTTAGTATGATCGTCATAAAAAAGGTAGGAACGTGAAGCTCGTTTACCTCTGATTACCAACCACAGTGTATGTCTCCCAAAGGATGGTAATAATAATAGTAGTAATGATAACCATGATCACGATGTCGATAACAAGAGTAACAGTAACGCGACTTTATTACACTTACCAAATTACGAACCAGTGAGAGTAAAGTAAATTAATGCGCCCTAAATTCCAAGGTACAGTAGAGTGGTGCTACTGAATTTTTGGTTCAACGTTAAATCGTAATTGAAAGCATTAAAAAGTAAAGTAAGATATACGCAAAAATATTTTCATCATTTCAAAACCCAATATAATGTGTAGAACGAATCGCCTGAAAGGCAACAAAATTTCTACAAAAAAGTATTTTGAGCGTCTCATATGTATACAAGTCTGTCACTATTCAATAACAGGCCGCGTGTTTGCAAGAAGTCGGAGACATTGAATAACTGCAAGACTCGCCTCGTGAACGTTACGCAAATCGAAGTCGACTGTAGATATCGAAATCTGTCGAACATTGAGAGAAGCGTGGCATATTGATATCAGCTCGATACCAGAAGAAGTAAATGACTTATGGAATTTACTTATTTCCCGGAATCACGATGCGCGGGGAATTTCCCTCGGATCTCAGTTTCGACGAAACCCGGCAACAGACAGAAAAGAGAAATAAATATATATATTTCCCATGTAAAGTCGTTCTACGTACAAGTTGGCTCGCTCCTTTATCGTCCGTGCCTTTTTCCTGCGGCTCCCATCGCATCGGCCCGTCCCGATGCTTCTTTTGTGCGAGCTCCGGGGATATTTGTCGCAACGAGATTCGTACGGAGGATCGCTAAAAGTGGCCGGCTCGTATCAGCAATGCAAATAAATACGTGCGCGCAATATAATTCGAACCGGTGGAAGGTAATTCGAAGACGATGTATAAATTGGCACGACGTCGCCTGAAGAATCCGAAGAGATCGATCGCGTTTATTTAAAGCCGATGGAATCCGGTCATTCTGCTCCACACTGCTAGCACTGCCTTATCTGACAGATGCTTTTTAGAGCGCGAGCAAATTTCGATGAAAAAATTTTGGCTGCGCTGAAGACATTTTACTGCCTGCGAAAACAGATTGCCAAGTTTAATGGCGAGAGGATAGGTGGGTGAAATATGCGTGTCCTAGTCTACCAGTCCCAAAATGTGACCCTAGCCCCATAAGGAATCCGTAGAATTTATTCGCAGGTGTCGCCGAGGCGACGCGGCACGATCGTGATCGCAGCAACGTGTAATAATACGATTCACCTGGACGGATATGATCTTCGCAGTCGGGCATCGCGCGTGCCACGGTGTCGCCATCTTGCCGTGGAAGCCGTGCAGTCGTCGCACCTAGGGTGACAAATCCTCGCGATCGTATCGTTCCTACCTGTTCGAATCCCTGGACACGTTGCTCCGCGAGGTAAACACCGGGGACTCTGTTCCTCGGTCTTGCGCAAACGATCTCCGCTGCCGACAACTCCTCCAATTCGTGATGATCGTGACTGTTTCATTGAATGTTCGCCCAACACATTTTCTTAGGAAATCTTCTTCGTCTTTTTGAAACTTAGTTGTAGATACACCATAGAAAGATTTAAAAATTATATTTATTAACGCATTACACGCGTGGGGGGCACGTCTTTGAAATATACGTTCTTGAGGTAATCCAAGGTTGCAAAAATGAACAACTTTTAATCGTTTCGTAAACCAATTGACCCAATTTTCGTGAAATTTCCAGCATGTAACTGGTATGAATCTATAAAACACATTTTTAAATCTTCGTTACAAGCCTAAATAAGAAAGTCGTCTACAATTTTGTTCGTAATGCAATTTTTCCAAAATTTTCATCGCACATCTAGTAAACTAATCTATCCAGTTGAACAGAAAAATGCTGAATTCCATTGGTACATTTCTAAAAACGTTATTCTAGTTGAAAGCGTATGCCGCCAACCATGTGACCGACTGTATTGGCATAAGTTTATCCAATAGTTTTATAGTAATTTTATAACAACGATTCCCGAGCGTGCAGGATCGAATGAAAAGTTCCGTCGGGAACAGTGGCAGCTGTTGTAATAAAAATGGAGTCAGCCATTGGGCGCAGTTTGAAATACTCGACTGCGGGGCTGCGAAATAAGTCAGTGCTGGCAGCAGTCTATCGCGCGGGAGACACAGACCGCAGAGGGTTAATGGCGAGCAATTTAATCCGCATCCTCGTAAAATGTGATCTATGTTCAATTAATTTTTGTCGGGGTCGTCGCGCGCGCCGTGCCGCGTCGACTTTCCCGCCACTTCGAATTGCATGGCTGATGGATGGCGCTCGAGTAAATGTTGCAAGATAGAGGAGGGAACGCGATGCCGGTGGTCCAGACGACATATTAGTACTCGCGGGAAGCTGGAACCGCGTTTCGGGCTCGGTATCGCGAGAACACGCCTGGCTCCGCCATCCGCCATCCCGCCATCCGCCATCCGCCATTCCATCCGGCAAGGCAGCTCGTCTCTTGCATATTTCAGCGGCGCCGCGGCCGAAATAATCGGAGAACTCGGAGCCGCCATTAAATTATCGATAAGAGCCTATACGGTACAAAGCGGCGCGCACCGTAGGTAATGCGTTGCGAATTCGGCGAAGCCAGTACTCCTCGTCGGTGAGTCTCGGCTCCGAGCCAGCTCGAGACCTGGAAATTGGTATCGACGAAGAACAGCTACGAACCCGTGAATAAATTATTCATTTTCGGTTAAAGACGTTCCGTCCGGAACATCTAATAAAATCTCTGACTTCCTCTCTTCAGACGTTTTCCGTTTCCTTAGCCGAGCTCAGCGGGTTACGTCTCCCTCCATGTATAAGTCACCGATCATCCAAATATTTCAAAGGAAATGATCGTTTTGGTACCGCTCCAACCAAATGAAGCGGCGCTGATGAATTATATTAGCTGCTGTGAAATGATCACGAAATGATCACAATTCCGACGTTGATAATTACAATACAACATTTCTGGCGTCAATAGTTAGCTAAACTAATATGAGAATTTATATTTGTGTATGTTTGCTACCACCTGTCGAAAATTTTTCATTTTCTGTGTAATTCGACAATTTTCATTTGTATCGTGTCTTGATATTCGTATTAGTATTAGTTGTTATGTCCCAAGTAGATATATTAGGTTGTTGCATATGAAATGTTCGAACTTCAACAATATAACGTTAAACGCAACTTTTTCATCAAGATAATTATAACCAATGTATTCTACCAATGAAGTCCAAGTTTCTTGTTTTGGAAAAGAATTTTTGGTCATTCATGTTCTTCATTTGCAAGATCGTCGTCTCCATTTTGTAGTTTGTTTTACTGCCAACGAATAGTACGTTTATCAATCATCATATTTTCAATATGTTGTTTTATCATCCACATAAGAGGAATACAGACACAATAAGAATGGATTGAAAGTTTCGAAACAATTGAGACGATCGAAAGATGCGATCTTGTTCACAACAGTCTAACGCAATACATGTCACTGTGGATAGACATTAACCTGAAGTCTAATATCGACAATCTTGGATTCCTTCATTGTTGATTTTCGTTTGATCCGAAGTCCTAGCTACAATTAATTAATTTGTAATTTCGGTGCGCCGTTGAACCGTGGTTCCCCGATTCTCGAACTTCCCGTCTGTTTCTCCATAATGTCGTCGTCCTGCTTGATCTGAAAGCCCGGCAAAGACGCCCGATGGAAACCGCATCTCGAGTCTATTTCAAAGTCACGACAAGCCCTCCATGCGGCACAGACGACCCGATTAACCGGCAGATCGAAATAAGCTCCGGCGCTTAATTAAGGCTAATCGAGTTAACGAATATACTTGCTGTACATTAGTCCCCTCCGGGATCCTCGCCGATGTGTCTTGATACCAATCTACAGTTGTAGTCTGGCGTGCTGCCTGGAGACCGAGGCTCATCCATGAAATTACCTTATTCCTGCTGCACACTTCGCTCTCCCTGCATCGAACAAGTCCTCATCGATGCTCGTTCTACTGTCTCCCCTCACGATCATTTCTCTGGGATTACTCACAATATCCGAGATCTCATTAGCGAGAAAAGAGAGTATTCCTTATGTATATTCTTACTCACACTAGCACCCAAACAATATTCTCATATACAAGCTGTCCCAACAACGTTGTGCCTTCTTGAAAAGGGTGCATCCTTATAACTGCAACTTATAATTAGATTGAATACTATAATATACAATTGAATTATATAACTATAATGGAAATTACATAACAGAAACTAGTGGATACGCGAGTATTATAAGTTGTCATGATTTTTCCAGTTAATTGATTTTTCCCGATATTAAACCTGTCCTTATTGTTTCCTCCATCGGCTCACCCGAATGATTTTTCCTGTCAGAATTCTCTTCTCAAAAACAATAAACAGAAAAACTGTTTCAATTTCGTTGCTCCTAGCAGCGGCGAACGACAATACGCGTGGAAAGTGGTCAAATATTTGATCGACTCGTTGTTTGCAACAAAATTGAAGAGCTTTCGCTGAGCTAACTTTCCAAACTAGCAAATGAAATATCGCGGAACTGTGCACGCGCAACGGGAACAAGCGATTTAATTATGAGAACCTTTTATGAAACGCTTTAGAGTGATTTCAATTGTTTGAGCCACTGATTTTATTACGTGACAACGATATTCTCAAGTATCCTCTCGCTGTCGAAATCATTAAAGGCTTTAAAGGCTTTTAAAACAAATAGAGATCAGAATAAAATTCGTTGAAGCTTTGCCTCTCTTCCATTATTCTCAGCATGTCACAAAGTTATAAATTTGACTGATAGATTGAACGTAAAGGTACTTCTTTCTCAGAGGAGATCCTTCTGTTCGTTTGAAAAGAATTGTATTCGAGAGGACATCATATCGGATGCACGGAACGAGAGAAAGAGAGAAAAGAGGATGGGAAGGGAGAAAGAGAAAGAGAGAGAGAGAGAAAGTCTCGTGCAGATAAAGAATTCTTTGCGTTGCAAGCGTTGCGAAAAATTTTGCTTTCGTCGAGAGAAAATCGAGGAACGCGGAGAACGCAGAATGCGTTACCTATACGATTTCACGGTAAATACAAAAGCGGTGAGAGGGTGATGGCAAATGTTAAACAATCTTCAGTATGTCTAAGAAAACGAACTCAAAATGAACTTCTAAATGAAAGAATATCTTGAAACGAAATAAAATAAGCACGAGTAATCTCATTTTGTACATAGCGTGTAGTGTACGAATACGTTTGAAAGTTCCCGTCTGCACACGACGACTTATTAATAATGAAACTGTGAAAATGAAGTTTTGCCAGATTGAGAAACGGAAGAGGAATAAGAAACATGGCGACCATTTTTGAGGAAAAATATTCTCCTAGTTTTATTAGATCCGACCAAAATATCTCAGCCGTGGCGCGACGTACAGGATTTTCGGGGTCGATACATAATAACTAGAGAATCCTTGTTTTGACCCAGATTACTATATTTTCACTGATTACCAGAGTAAAGCAACAACTAATTTTGACTAATATATTCCTCGCGGTTAAGATAAAATGGAACTGTTATTAATGGTTAATATAAAATTTTGCTTGTATTATGCATTTGTAAATATTAAAAATGTGGACTCCTACCACTTTCTACTTCGTAGAACTACTTCGTAGAACTACTTCGTATTATGTACTTCGTATTATGTACTTCGTAAATGAAACAATAAAATTTTTACAAGTATCTAACGAGAAGTATCTATATAAGGACCTTGAATAAGTTCTCGCTGTTTCTTCAAAGATGGTAGTAGCAGTACCCCGTTCGTGGAATTTCGAATGGTAACACACATGCAAGGCAGTAGTGTATCTAACCTTAAATTTCAGTGTATGGTAGTTCACTTTAGTGTAAACAAAGTAATTTTTTCTTAGTTCTGAAAATGTCTACTTTTGTGCCGAATAAAGTGTATTTGCGGGGAATTTTAGCACTACTTTATTCAAAAGAAATCTGCAGCTGAAGCACATAGAATTCTTGTTGAGACTTACGGTGACAATGCTTTGTCGGATACGACATGCAGAGACTGGTTTCGACGCTTCAAAAATAATGAATTTGAACTTGAGAATAAAGAACGTTCTGGCGCACCGAAAAAATTTGAAGACGAAAAGTTGGAGGAATTACTCGAATATACTATACTATATATATTATACTTTGAATGAAATGTTTTTGTTCCTTATAATTTAAATAAATCTTTTATTTTGTAAAAGAAACAGCGAGAACTTATTCAAGGTCCTAATAGTAAATGTCCGAGAACGCAATAAAAAAAACTGTTTGAAAAGATTGCACATTAATTATCACAGTATACAATCTTTTTCCTTCGAACAACACTTATAATAAATATTGTGAGTATTGAAGAATGCATAATTTTTCAATCATTCCGCCATATCGAATAACGTGTACAGGAATAAATAAGTTTATTTTTAATGTCTCTCAAGACCATGTTATCGTTCAAATGACGATAAAGTAAGAAGAACCAATCACTTTGATACACAGTTACTGACCGGTAGTTCTAGTAGTCCATCAAATACCCCCATATCTAAAGCAGAGTTCTGAAACTCTCTCTCTCCTTTTCGTTTTTTAACCATTTTTCTTCTTCCCTCCATCTTTCATATCCACTTCAGCCACTAAAATATAAATGGCGCGGAAGTATTATGAAATACCGATTCAAAACTTCACCGAAGACCGAATATAAGTATTTGAAGAATTCCGTAATATAGATGGGTTAAGGTCTCGATATTTACTCTCTGATGGCGCCACGTACCCGCGATTGGACTAATATTTATTTCTCATATCTATTTGTTCTCCAGACACACACATACACCAACAGCCACGTGTAGAAAGCAATTAATTGATCAGCGAAGTAATCTCCGCTATTTACTTTTCGAATGGAAAAGAAAGATCATTCTGAATTACTTCGAAACGAACAAAGTTAAAAGATATCAGAACCATTTGTTTTTAATCGATTGCATGATGTTTTCGTAAAATTATTTGATGCTGGAGAAAACAGTTTCGAGTAGTCAACTAAAAATCCTATAAACAAATTCAATTTTTTGATGATTAACATTCTTGAGGTGTATATCATTTTTAAATGGATAGATTTTTTCACCAGTCCAAATCTCTGAACTATTATGTACTTTTTTTCTACCTATAGTAAACATTTCCATATCTTAATCGCCAAAGTTTATTAAATTATGGTGAAAAGCAATTAATTCTGAACAATTGTCGCCCTTTAAAAAGATTAGAGTTCCAAAACAGCCTCTGTTGTACTAGAGCCTAACTTTCATTCGAAAGGAGGGCGTCATAGCACTACTGCTAGATTTCCCATGATAATTACACTGCGGATGTTTATGCATTCAGAGCGTCTCCTAACTCGTAAAAAGCAGTGGTACTACGATTGTTATCAGATTTATACCCGCATACACGTTACTATCAGCACGGTAAAACCTCTGGCACGGGGATGCAAGGAAAAACTACCGTACGATTTTCTTTATTGCAAATTAGTACTTACAATTGTGAATTTGCATAAATATCTGCTGTCTAACGGTGCAATATCGATACCAAAATCGACTATTAATTTCGTTTAATACTTCATCCGTAACTATGAGTAGCTGAAAGAATATCCTAGTGGCATACTTATAATTAGTTTGACTCAAAGGGGTATCTTATTGGAAACAGTTTTGCGTCGTTTTGACTGATTAAAAACCTTCATGTCGTACCAAGCGCGAAAGCAATTAATGAATTACGTAATCGTGAATGCATGACACTGCTTTTCACACGGACCCCGACCTCGTCGGTTCCAATTTCATTTCCGGCGACTTTACTCTTCAAACCTATCCTGGATAACCGTCTTTGCGACGTCAGCCGACTACGGACGTCAGATACTCAAATTAGACCGAGACACAATTTAACACTATCGAATTAACGTGATGGATGAAGCAACGCATTTACGAGTAACGTACAATCGGGACACAAGTTTTTAATGAAATCGCTCTTGTATACCTTGTACAAGTTTAAAGTGCAGCAAACGCTTTCTTCAATATTTAAATGCGAGATAATGAACTGTGTCCCCACTCTATGTTCACCTTCTACGACGCCACACCCCACCGCCGCGATCCGGTCACGTGACATGTTCCGACTCTGTAAGCTACGCTCTCATTGGCCCGCGTTTTTCGTTGATAACTCCTTAATAAAGCTACGGAGAACATTTTTGCAAAAGAAAAATATACTTCAAATCATGTCAGGAATGACTTCAAGGGACTACAACATTTCTGGGACACCCCGTATAAATGTCTGATCCTCTGAATGTCAAGAAGATAATGAAAATATCAAGATTCAATTCTGAACAGCCATTTAAGAAACAAAAAACTGCATCATGCGATGGCACACAGAAAAATGTAAAATAATAAATGAATTGCAAACTCCAACGCTAACATTCAACTGAAAATACGGCTTACACATGAACCATCTAAAAAAGTACTCTCAGTGTAACAATGTTTGCGAAACTCGTGTTTCCAGTAGAACAATCAACCGGCAGCTATTATATTCGTATTTCGTTTTATTAACGCGGCGAATGGCATTTCCGGTCAATACCGCAAACAGTATTCGATTTACCATAATTCCAAATGGAACTGTTTTTCACTACTTCGTAGTGTGTTTGACAACAACATTTGGATTCAGAAAAAGTTGGTCGTGCATTGTGCCGGGCCGAATGAAGCTGTGAGAATTAAATTACGGCATTGTTACCGGAAGTTCGTTTGAGAACGGCGAGTGAGAGACGTTAATAGCTGAAAAATATGGCGTTTTTAATCCGATTATTTTTATCACGATGACAAGCACGCCGTCCAGTCACCTGCGCACACAGGAATTTGATTTTTATATGCAATTTATTCTAGTGGAATCTTCGGTATGGAATTAATCATTTAATTAATTTCAGCCATTTTTCTCGCCATTTATGGCGTTCGTGCGCGGGTTTGAAAATGTGGAAAATTGATAAACATCGGACAAATTGCGTCAATAAAAATTCAGATTATTGCGATCCGCGTACACGTTGTATGTATCGCGGTATTATACATACATAATAGGTGAAATACAATTTTAAAAAGGTTTCAACAAGTTAACAATCAAGAGCTAAACGAATTACGGAACTAAATAAACAACTATACAACAAATACAAGGGACCTATTTCGATCAATAGAAGATTTTCTTTTCCATACAAATATTATATGTAGTTTTTAACACTAACCGTCCGAATGATTGGTGTATGTTATTTTCAGAGTCACCACTAAAAGTTGCTTTATCATTATTCAAAATATTATTTGCATTATTAAATATGCTAGTATCTAATCAATTACTAAACATTTAAGTATTGAACGAGGTTGTACATCAATTTCATATCCATAAAATAAAAAAATCATATAGAATGGAATTCTTTTGGTCGAAAGAAATATCGAATTTTCAAGTTAAAATAGCTGAGTGCGAAGGGTTAATAATTTGCTAATGGAAGCGTTTTAGTAATTTCAACAATTACAAACCGTGAAACTGGTTATTTGTTCAGTCGTAGTACGTTTAGTGACAATAAGAAAAATGACATTGCAGTAGGTCACCGGACAAAATTTATCGGATATTCGAGGAAAAATAAATAACTGCAGGACGGGATCGCAATTTTTGAAAAACATTTATCAATGAAAGTGATAGGTAGATTGAACTTAGTATCTTCTGCAAACGTTGCAGCGTGAAACATTCTATCAACAGTTATCACAGAATCTTGTAAACAAGAGCACAGTCAGTGACACTTTGACCATAGTCTTACCAGAATAATTTGTATTTTTCCAATTCTGTAAATATTGCTCGTTTGAATACAACTGCGCGTAGTCTCTTGAAATGTTACACACTCTTTTACAGCAATATAGTTGAATGAGATTGTCTGAAAAATATTTATTTATTAACTTAAATTAATTCGTAATCTTATTATTACACCCATAAACAGTGTTTATTCTGTAAACTTTATTGTTTCTAAAGTAATGTAGCTATATTGTTGTTCATTGTTACAACTTTATTTTAACTAAACATTTCTAAAACTGTCAATATTGTAAACAGAAATATACCCATCTAGACTTCAAATCAGAAATACTATTGTTTTAAAATTTAAATAGGTGTATTCCCGTTTGCAATTTTTATTTTTAGTGATTAGATTAATGTCTCTGCAATAGACAGAAAGTGACCGGATCAGAATAGACACCAGTGAATTATTTTTCACTAACGAGTATCGAAAGTTTTGAAAATGCAAAACTACGCGAATGAAAATGAAGTTTTAACAGTGAACAACGGTACAGGTACATTGTATTAAACATTGTTTATGGGTATAATACTAAGATCACGAATTAATTGAAGGTTATAAATGTGTATCGGGTGACTAGAACGATTACTGTTTACCCAACACACATTATTGAATTCGATCGCAATAACACTCGCGTTCTCCGCGTGAGAGAGCAGAAACGTCGATGAAAAGTTCAAACATTTAATATTGGTCTCATCGGGCGCCGGCAAATAACTCGGAGCGAAGAATCCACGTGGAAAACGGTTACAAAAACCGGTTAGAGAGAGAGAGTGGACATCGCGGAAAACTTTCACGGCCAATTCCCGGTACATATTTTCGTGCTTGTATGTTTTTTTTCGACTTGCGTTTAGTCGCGAGTTACGCGGTTTGTAACAAGGTAATCGGCTGCGAGACTGTCGCGACGCTCTCTATTGGTTTCCATGACGTTCACCAGGACGTTTGTACGCGCATTGTGCGTTTTCGTATTGTTCTTCATCTTTGTACACTAATTTGACAGTTAGTATGCCGGTGCGGAGAGCCGGGTCTTCCGTTATTAACAATAAGTTGCGACCTGAAGGCGCGGTTACCCCACCGGGAAGCGTTGTCGCTTTGATCATCGCAAAACAATGTCGAAAGGATGCTGGGGTCGCGGTATACAACCTGTACACTCGGGCTATCCCGTGGCTCCCACGAATTATACCCGAAAACAGGGGGAGCCCCGTAGCTATTTACCGGGAAGGCACGGGGATGCGCCCGGCGATTATTGTTTTACCGCAGAATTTATCGTACTTGCCTCGGCGAAACTTTTACCCGACGACTTTGTCCGCTCCTCCGCTAAAGCGTAATTATTATTCGTACGGGGTTTAATGCGACGGATTCTCCAGCTCCCGCGTCGCTTGATTAATTTAATTAATTAACGCCGCGTCGCGACGAACGCGCGCAGCTCTGGTTTGCGCGCTCGTTCAAAAACCGTGGTCGAGAGCCTGCTGCAAGGTTAATGACCCCTTCACCCACCATAAAAGACGTTGATTGTTTCACGGAAAGCATTGTATACTGATATATTCATTAATTTTCTAGCGTGCATTAATTATTGATAACGGTGGCATTTATACTTGCTTGGATCTTCATATTTTTATTATTACTTTCAGACGGTAATACACAGTGTGTCCATATGTATTTATTTTTTAAATTCTGCGGAGTATTTATATTGAACGTACGATTTAAAATTGGGAAGGTTTCTGTAAACAAATATTTATACGCTCATCATTTACACAAATTAATAAAGCAAGCTGTGCACTTCACGATGATCCAGCAAACGAATATATTCTAATAATTGGCCGATAACACTGTCCAACACCAAATTTTATTTTAATATACTGTTGGGTCCTTCTTATAGAGTTTTTTGCGCTGATTCCAAATCTGGTTTTAATTTTTTTCCTATACGCACAGTTTTTGAAAAACATGGATTTGAAAAAAAACATATTTTTCAACTTTAAACAAATATTGTGATGTTATTATAAAAGATATTGAATTGTTCTTTACAGCAAAAGATTCTGTAGACTTTTCCGAATACAGTGATATCGGCTGGACCCTTATTTTTTGAGATAAATTCGAAAATATCCGCAAAAATTTGTGCAAAAGTGGTGTCTCTCCGTCTTTAATCATTGTTTAAACATGTTTAAACAATCATAATGTATTAATATTGGATATCACTGTATTCGGGAAAGTCTACAGAATCTTTTGCTGTAAAGAACAATTCAATATCTTTTATAATAACATCACAATATTTGTTTAAAGTTGAAAAATATGTTTTTTTTTCAAAGCCATGTTTTTCAAAAACTGTGCGTATAGGAAAAAAGTTAAAACCAGATTTGGAATCAGCGCAAAAAACTCTATAAGAAGGACCCAACAGTATATTATAATCACAAAAAAAGTTGAAATTTGTTGGACAGTGTAATAGACGCCAAAGTTACAGTTACGGAAACTGTAAATATTTTTCCATCAAGCTAATGGTTTCTTATTCTTACGAAATGAACACAAGGCCAACATGAACCACACTCACTGTGGTTATTGCTGAACAATGGAGGAAGTTCTAGAGATTGCTACACGCGGATAACCACATTTTCTCAAAAACAACAGTTATTTCATTGTCTTCACCGTATGGGGTGGATTGTGCCAAGGGTACGTCTAAACATTACCATCGTTATCAGCACGGTACTAAAACTGCTAGGTCAAAGTCTTGTTCCCTTATTCGAATAGTTTCACAATATCACGTTTAGTTTCTAATTGTAAGCCAAACATTTAATTATCGATACATTGTACCACAAATCGTGTGTATAAAAATACAAATTCTTTTCAAAACTAGGCTAATAATAACATTTATTTTGTTTCTTCTACTTTTCACTTCGTATAAAAACATAGTAGGAAATTATATACCAAAAATTTTTAGAAGTGTTATTTTTAAATAATTATAGGGACAAGTTTCTCCGTTCTTATTAACAATGATTGATTGTTAAGGTACGTCATCATTCGCGTAACCCGTTGTAAGGAGCTACAATCAGTTTGGTCAGTTTCGGAAACAGGAAATTATCGTGTCCCACGAGATTGTTATTCTTCGCTATCAAAGGTCTCAATTGTGCCATGGCAAGTACTGGTGCATAAAACAACGAAGGGGGTGGGGGGTGTATTACGAACTGTTTGAGTTATACTTTGCAATTAAACCCAGCCCCAAGAATTTAATTAGGCGCATTAGATAACATAATACTTGATTCTATCTCATTGTACTTATTACAACTCCGCTTGTGTCCAACAAAGGACCGACAAGTCCGACGATCCCGACTTTCGCAATTGTACCCCGCACCGTCGCCCATTCCTATAATTCTCCGGCAGGTTTCTGGAATTTTGAGAGCAAAATCGGTCGACTCTCCTGACGACACGAATTTCCAAGTGAATTCTCATTAAAGGTATTTCATTCCAGTAATTGTATGAAAGCAGGCGGCTCTGTGTACATGTGTGTGTGTGTGTGTGTGTAAATACAATATGCGCGTATAGTATTTTCGGGAATTGTTCCCTTTCCGTATACGTGTAATAATAAAGCCAACAATCAAAATAATTACCTACACGCGAGCGAGAACCTTTTATCTCTGTATTAGGGGCACACATATTGTTTTATAAACTTCTTCATTAGGTTCGAGATGTAGCTGTTTATTACCTTAATTTAAATTTATAGAACTTATAAAAAAGAAGAGAAGAAAGTTCTGTAAATTTAAATTGTGAGGTCATTACCTCTATTGTTTTATTAACAATACATCTAGACTTCCATTTTAGATATATCCAGCACACAGTAACGTTCTACCTAATCTATTTCTAATTTATTTTAGCTTTTATTAAATTGGTGTAATTAGTGGCAATAATTTTCACTTGATTATATTTGTATTGGACATTTAGCTGTGGCACGTGTACCTAAATTCTGGTAGAGAAATAAAGACAAAATAAAATAAATAAAACCTGTACCAAATTATAAATTTTATTTTACTCTTGTTGTCAAAATAAAATATTCTTTAAACTATTAAATAAACTATTTGTGAAATATTTATAAACTAATGATTAAATATTTATTAAATAAACTTAAACAAACGCTTTTAGTCTCAAACAGTCCATTAGTTCTCACATATTAATTCTAACGTCGGGTTCTCAAAATTTGCAAATTTATCCAAATAAACTTTCATGATCTACAAATGACTGTAACTGTTTCCTCGTATTTGGACTATCGCTGTAATCGTGCAATACGAGTACCCAAATTGGCGATCAGCGCTCGTGAACATGTGAACATTAATACTCAGACTCTCTAGACGCTATAAGAAAATTAGACTCCTCTTAGCAAGGCGCGAACGTTTCGCACGGATATCTGAAATTTTTCCCGCGAGGGTTTTCTCGTCGCGTATGATTATTCATGAGAGGAAACTGGCGCACCAACGCGCGCCCGGTTTTTCGACAGCCCGACCATCCTATCGTGAAACGGGGACGATATATTCAGAATGCCTTGTGTAATCGCGGATTATATATCGCGGCACTCGCGAGGCAACGTTTGTTTTCACGCGTGATAAATTTCACGGTGTAATAATAATTATAGAAGCCCCGAGGTTCCCCGTATTCTGTCATCCTGGAGAAACACCTCGTGACATAATTCGCGTCGGGCCTGAAAACAAAAGCATGCTTCGACGATCCGTTGTTGCTACTTCATCGCGATCAAAATAAAGATTCTACGGCCAACCTTGTTTATGTCTGCCGAGACTGTTGCCGACAATGAGTGCCGCTACAAGCCGTCGAATGCAATGAGAACTTCGCGAACCTTAAAACAACGTGGGATCTTGGGTTCCCCGAAGTAAACGATATTTCATTCCGCTTCACGGAAAACTGGAGCCCATCTAGCATTAGCACGGCTCGAGAAATTATCGATATTTTCAAGGGTAAGGTAAACGACCGCTTTGCCATCCGTACAAGAATGTCATTGCGTTATCGCGAGCATCGTTTATTGAACTGCGCCAATATTTTCATCAAATATGAACTATTATTGATATCGCTGAGGCTTCTTTTTTCTTAATTCGATCATTTCTTTGTATGCATTTATCACAAAAATAAGTACATAGGTGCAATTCAAAACAGCGAGAAGATATAAAAACAGTATTAATATATTATTTTCACTACATTAAAATTATTAGTGAAATATATAAATTTATATTCAGCTCTTGCAATTAATGCACGAACTATTTATTTTGCATAAAGATCCGGAGTCCAGTGATAACTAAATAAATTCCAACTTTCAACCTATTGTAGTCGTGCATTGAACATTGGTTACAAGATTTTTATTTCAACTGAGAAACTCGGTAATTCTTGTTAAACGGAATTGATCGAATTCCAGCACACCATTAGGCATTGTTTAGCGAAGTGGAAAAGACAGAAAACATATATGTTGCAAACAAATTCCAATTTTCAACTTATTGTAGTCGTGCATTGAACGTTGGTAACAAATTTTTTATTTCAACTGAGAAACTCGGTAATTCTTGTTAAATGAAATTGATTGAATTCCAGCAGACCATTGGGTATAGTTCAGCGAATTAGAAACGATAGGAAAGAGATTGCTGCAATTTTAACGTCCCCCGAGGACATCGGAGAAAGAAAAATTGTTCAAAGAAGATCAAGCTGCAAATGCAACAAAACGGTTTAACGAATTACGAATTTTCTACGAAAACGTATATGATTATTTTTCTATTTCATCTTGATATTATATTCTCATGTGTACTTTTACAAATATATTTTGTTATTCCTGTGATCAATGTAGAATGTACCTTCTGAAAAAAATAGGCCATCACTGTTATATGTTAATAGCAAATTAATAATAACAACATTGCGCACGACGGTGATTGTTCTGCAGAACACATTCATGAAATTTTCGTTACAGGCCCAAGTACTAAAATCGTGACAAGTAACTGTTACTATTTCCTTCATATTCATGTTCATAACATCTAACTTGAAAGAGAGGAACTGAAGTCGTGTGGTTAATTGAAGTTATTCTGATTTAAAGTGTGTGCCATCAATTATGAAACTCGATTCGGCTTTATTAATGACATATTGTCACGGAGGGGGTGTCGTCGCTTTGATCGCTGTTGAGCAGGTGTGGTCCGAGAAGGATAAGGAGTGAGACGTGTACAATTTGTAGCCGAGTTTTCTTACTTAGGAGCAGCAGCGTGGTACCAGCACGCGCACTCACGAACACTATTGTAAGACGAAACTCGAGTCCCCGGTGCTTCGTAATAATTATCGTTTTGTCGGGAGATTTATAGAACAAACCGTTCCGACTATTGAAATTTTCGGAGTACGACGAAGTAATTGTAATCTTATTTACAGAGGACAAGTGCCTTGTGTCTGCGTAGGACATCTATACGATTAGTTTGCGTACGCTTTTGTTGTCTCGAAGATGAACAGGCAACGCTGTGAACAATTCGCGTTTGCATTCTAGAGAAGTTAATTCGAACAGATTCTTCTGATAAATGGTGTTCGCAGTACTGCAGTAACCAACCCCTCCTATTTGCGTATAGCCTTGTGATCTGAGACTGGTAACGCAGTGATTCTTTAATGGGTTCATCAGCTTTGTCTCTCTCTCTCTTTCACTCGCTTGTCACCAACTGTGAATGCACTTAGTACCATATGCACAGCTCGGCGAAATATAATGTACAAAAATTTTAGCAAAGACTACATTTTCTTTTTTCTCCGGTAAAAGGATTTACTGTGATCAGGAATGTTCATGGTGTCCTAACAATTTTAATGGACGTCGCGAATACCTAACATGTGGATGTAACTTCGTGCAATTGTTAGGAAAAAGGAAACTGCTCCACGCATCGGTGAACCATATTGGATTTCAATATTCGTATGCTCTTCAGAATAATTTCATGAAAGGTTCTACGATAATATTTTATTGTATTTTGCTTTACATTTAAAATCGACAAATTATGTGCTTTGTTTGTAACGTCACATTTTAAGAAATATATAACAATACAAATGGAAAGTGATGAAACGTTTTGCAATATCTTGTACGAAAGATTCTAGGATAATGTTTTATTGTACTTTACACTTTAACTCGACAAATTATGTGCTTTGTTTGCAACGTAACATTTTAAGAAATATATAACGATACAAATGGAAAGTGATGAAACGTTTTGCGATATCTTGAGAATTGATATGTATGAATTTTATTATGGAGGAACATATGAGGATTAAATGTTGTATTTAAACGCTCGTCATTCTCATTGTGTAAACTTAGGTGCATGTTTATTGCTGCTGCACAATTTGCATTTTCAGCTGATTATTTTACGTCGTATGCATTACCTTCGTAATTATTGCACAAGCTAATTTTATGCTATAACTGAATTGCGGATTATGTGCATTTCTGCTGTGTACACATGTTACGAACACATTGAAACGAAAACCCTGTGATGCTTATCACATACACACCACGTCTCTAAAATATCCGAACATGTTTGGTAATATCACCGAAATACTTTATGGAAATAAATCCTTTTATTTGAGATTATTAAGTTATTGTTGAAACATTGGTGCATTAACTGAAATAATAATTACTAATTTTCAACGATGTTACCAATTCGTTTGTCTTTTCTGCACCTTGTAACGTAAACGAATGTTTGTTTGCGACCAGAGGTAAATACTTGTATCCATTTGTATTTATTTGTGTAAACGACATATTCGTTCAGTAGTAAGAATTTTATATACAGAGTGATTCAGAACTTACGAAAAAAATATAAAAGTATAAATATAAATATAAAAATGTAAAAGTAATGTAATAAAATATTACATTTTGTCAAGCTTCCAACCAGATTGTTTCACTACAAGAATATCTACAATAAAAAGATTTCTAAATATAATCCATAAATTATTTTAAATGCATGAAAGACAGTAGATGAATTCGTTTAACAAAACCTTTAAATAAAGAAGTTGTTCTATGATAATACATTTTTCAACTAACATGCATTTCTTTTGCATAGCTACAACATCATCGTTTATTTAAATTTACTAGGTGTTCTGATATTAATGGCAGTGTCAATATACAGTGGATCTAAAACGTATTTAAACCGGATCTTTATGAAAACTCAAAATTTTTTAACACCTTCACAAAGCTAAAATCAATGCATTGATATTTTAAAATCATTTTGCTCTTTGATTTCTTTCAAATTGCACCTACCCATTGTTACTATAAATCCCTAAAATCCGCTGTCTGTTTATACATCTGTAAAGTTGGAGGCATACCTCCCATTCAAAGCTCGACAAAATGTATAAAACAAATCGTACATCAATTTTTTTAAGGGTTCGCTGGAAACAGAAAGCTTCAATCTGTAAACCGGTGGTGGCTTCAGTGAAAAAAAAAAATGTTTCGAAGTTCCCACAGACCTTTGAATGTATAGTATTTTCGAGAAAAAACGCGTTCTCAGTTTCTCGCCTGTTACACTGTAAAAACAAAAATCTTTAAATAAAACGAACGGTGGACTGTAAAAAACTAAAGGCTAACTTTAAAATGAGTCGGAATTTATTACAGTATCGTCATTTTTGGTGTTCAAAACTTTTTGAATTGTACGTTTAATTACTTCCGCACAATAAAGTTCGAGGACCGAATAATCCCGTACAAAACCATGTGTGACGGTTCCACGATAAAATTGCCGTTACAAAGGGAGTGCTTATAAGGATTTAGCAGTTTGTTTGTAGAACGTGTCTCTTTGCAATCTCTTATTCGCGTTCCATTCGTAGACGCGTTCATCGCCTCCTAACATTTGCGTTCATATGAACACGAATGTTTCTACGTTTTGAGACCCTCGATTCCGAAGTGAAATTGTTCACGACACTCGTTCCGCGCACGCGATATCGTGTCAGTTTCATTCACGAGCTACCGGTCTACGACAACAAATTATGATCGGTTTTTCTGTGCGCTTTGTATGAATATGACATCGTGAAAGAGACCGACGACACACGCGAACGTATAGAGATGAGTTCTCCCTCTCTCTCTCTCTCTCTTCCTCTCTACCGCGCGCGCGTGCATGGTGCTTCGCGATTATTGGTTATTTTATCGCGAAGCTTCCAATACAACTGCCCAACGTTCGAGCCATAAATTAATGACGTATTAATATAAATGTCGTTCGCTTATGAACGATCATAAACTGCGCTTGGCGGAATTTTACTGCGTTACAACATCGTTCGAGAATTTCAAGAGAAGCACACATTAAATTCAAATTAATGCAATCGCGAACTAGTGAAAGGTTCCTTTACAATGTTCCCGGTAGAATTCGGGGCGTTGCGTGCTATGCTTTATTATGCTATCATTGTGGGCAACGATATTGACCGAAGTTTCTAAATAATGCAACGTTACGCCAATCGAGATGGGCTTGTAACAGCTGCGTTCGCTTTAAACAAATTCAATACACCATAACAATTTCAATTTAATTATTTCTTCCCTTAATGATTTGAATAGAGGAGAAATCATATAATTGACATCTTCAATTTCAAACATTTTTACTAATAATTATCCTATATAGTTTTTAGTAAATGTGGATCTTACACCGTCAAACTCTCTGTTCTATTTCGTCTCTAGTTTTCTGATTGGAGCAATCAAAGTTAATATTCGAATGCATTTGGCAATCATGCTCGCACGAACCTCAGCCGGCTACACCACCCCTTATACTTTCTGTACATCTTTTTCAGCGTTTCTATTTCCCGGCTTCCTTTAAGTTTCGCTATAATATTTCCTGTTTCTAACGTTTTCCCCAAAGTTTCGCGAGGTCTTGGTACGCTCGGTATACGTTTAAGCACTCACGAACCCCTGCACTTTCTCCCTTTATTGCTTTACCACTTTCTCCGAGTTTCCCGAGGTGTTCTAGCTTCTGTTCTCTACGTCAGTTAGCTCGTTTTATTCTAGCCCTTCCATTCTTTCTTTCTTCCTCTTTGAGGATCAACGTTTTTGACTGAGAGACAATTCGTAATATTTGTCTTCTGGCTTTTTGTACAATTTTTCTAGACACTAGTACAAATTAGGTTGTCGCATGTGAAATGACCGATTTTATAATGCAAATCTTATAGAACGTTTCGGATTCTGTTGGTGTATTTGAAATTATAGAATCAATAAAACAAAAATGAATTTGTTTTATATAATTGAACACCACTTCATAGTTTATTTTTGTTTCATGTTTCACTTTCATTCTGTTTTTCAATGTGTCACGACGTCCTTCCTTGCATATCAAATAAATGATAGTTTGTTGATTCTAAACATAGTTCAGTTTATTTAACCCATATTTCCAATAGATTCGTACTGTGTTGTACTGTGAATGGAAGTATTGCACAAATATATTGTACAAATTATAATAATAATAATAATAATATAATAATACAAATTATGTGTCAACGTGAATTCAATTTGGAGTTGCGTAACGCACAATAATTGTTGCGCAACATGCTTGATGGTGAATAGGCCTCTTAACTTGTGTCCCAAAAAAAGGGAGAAATAGGTGCCATTGTTTTTTGCTGTTTTACACGGTCCCCGCGTATACCAAAAATCGTTGCGTTAAAACATCTGAACACGGAAATAATAAAAATTTTCCCCACATCGGCTTTATCATTCGAAATGGTCATATCGGATGAGTTCTACTATCGAGTAAGATTTTATCTGCATTTTCAGCCTTAAAATCGCGAGTTCTCGTCCGATAATGTCCGTTGACCCCAGAATCTCTGCTCGGTAAACAGCGCAAACAATGTGCTTATTGAACACGCGAGAGTGGGTATAAAATAAAAACAACAAAAAAAGAGGGGGTGAGGGACAAAAGAAAATAGGAAGGACTTCGATCAGATAACGAAACCGCTGGGATATTAAGCGGGAGAATTAAATCCAGGGTAAACAGAAGAAACGGGGAGCGTATTTAGCGTCGTTAATCACGCGGGCGTTTATCGTTCAGCGAAATAATGCCGAAAGAAACCACAACGTGAATGCACACCGGGGCATTTTTCCGGCCACGGTACAAATTGCATCGTTCACGGCAGAGGTGAAGCTCCGCCAGCTATCTGCCGGCCCGTTCGCAATTATTGTTTCACAACGGAATTTATCACGAGCTTCTTCCCGCGAAAGTTTTAGGGCCACGCGGAAGCAAACGTTGTCGGTCTGAGCCAGCAGCCATCGCATCGGCGTGGCTCGGCGTTGCTCCGAGTGCCGGAGTGGTATAGCGCGCGGCAGCGCTGAGCCAGCCGCGGGGCAACTTTTCTAATTAATGATAATTAGCCTTCGGTGAGAAGAAGTTTAAGACCGTGATAAGAAACGGATCGCACGTAAACGGGATTTATAATTGAGCTTTGTTCCCATGGTTTCTGACTCGCTGCCGCGCCGCGCCGCGCCGCGCGCGCGTTTCGATTGCCGTTTAATTCCTCTGACAATCAAGAAGATGAATTCTACTAGTGTCTCGAGTAGCGGAGAACGGGGACAAAAGTAACAGCGGAAGAAAGTACAGGTTGCGGCAAGATCTTCCGAATTCCGTTTAGCTTCTGTTCCGTTGCTAATGAGACCAGGTGGCAGAGTTGGGCAAACGCTAGTCACAATTATGATTATTGACTAATAACTTCATAAGCTCTACAAAAGTGACTAATAATTAATGACTAAGTAAATACTTGAGCGTGACTATGAGTAATGACTACATAAGTATTTGAGCGTAATGACTAATGAATAATGACTAAATTTTTATTAAGGATGAATATTGACTACTGACTATAATGGCATAACTAATGACTAAATACGCAATCAGAATTTCACTATGACTAATGACCAAAAATGGTTATAAGTTAAAATAAGACATAATAATAACAAAAAAAAATAGCCTATTAGTTTATAAACATATAAAATACAGATTATGACACGTTTGGTCACAGCTAATTTCGATATAGTTTAAGTATACATGTTAATATATGTTAATCGCACAATAATGACTGATGACTAAAGATTGATGACTGATCATTTAAACTAACTAATGATTAATCATAACTAATAAGCAATAACTAACGATTACTTAGAGTTATGACTAACTAGTGCCATGTAGTTATGACTAACCAATCAAAAAGTTTTAACTGACTTTTTTCAAGTTTTGACTAACAATCAATCAGACTATTAGTCATTTTTAAATATTAGTTGATTTTTCCCCAACTCTGCCAGGTGGTTGGTATAGAAATACTATCTCCGTAACTGTCGCAGTGTCACTACCACAATGTATAGCTTTACAATTCTGATATTTGAAAAATGTAGAAAATAGTATATTAATAATAGCAATTATATGAAGCTGGCTACTGGCTGACAATTGGCCTTAAATGACTAAGTACTGCAACAATTACCCTGAGCAAGTATGAGCTTTATATTCTATTTTTATATGACCCTTCTGTATGTAATACTGGTGTCCTTAAAATTTTGATATGTCTCGTTCGTAAAAATTAGTAAACTATTTTCTATTTGCAGCACTATTACAGAGAGAATCGGTTCAGTTTCGAAATTCCCAATCAGTTACATCGATCGTAAACGGGGATCATATTTGATTTGCAATGCTATAAACTTGATTGGATTACAAGGGATTATATAAATCTGTAAATAATTGCGTCGATATGCGGAAAAACGTTTTCAGTTTGCAGATTGCCACGGCAGCACTCGGTAACACGGACGAGAGTCAAAGTTGATTATTCTATATTTAATTTGTAAAACAAATGCAGGTTATTTTGTGTCAAACGTTTGTTATTGAAAGTAATGAAGACACGATTCAAATTCAGTGTTTGACTTACTCTTCTAATGTAATGGTAGGTTGGTAGGTATGAATTTAACTTAAAAGTTTGATGAACGTTAAATATGTATCTACTTAAAAACTACACTACGTTTCTTTTTACGATGACAGTTCTATAGTTGTAAAAAACCAAAGATATTGTTATAAGTATTACCTTTGAATTGTTTTCTGATTTCGACTACATGGTTGCTAAATGAAAAAGAAATATCAAATTTTTCAACGCGAAAAATTCATTAATTAAAGTTTTTATATTTCAGTTGCTCTGTAAGTATGCGTGCATGTTAAGTCAATATGTGACGTCAAACGTTCCTGAATTTGCAAAAATGATAAGACAGCTAAATTATTCCAATCTATTAAAACTGCTGTGTGCTTTGCAATAGAAAATAACATTTAAATTTTCAGCCATTAAATCTGAAATAGCATTTTCGTTCATAGCTAACATAATACGGTAAAAACTAATCCGATTTACACGAAATTTTAAAATATGTTCATAAATGTCACCGTTATGACTTCATCAGTTTTAATTATCTGTATAACTTCACTAAAGTATAAATAGCTTTGCTTTGGATAAAATATTGCTTACATTTCAACCCTACGAAATTTAGAATTATCCTATTCAATCATTTGTTTCAAAAAGCTAAACGACGACGACACCAATCGTGTTATTAATTTCTCAGATGAAAAGTGTAATTATTAAAATAATTTGAACATATTATGAACGGTTATCAAAGTTCATATTTGACTATGTTTTTCTTGTCACTTTGGAACTATGATAAGTAGACTGCAGAATAAAAATTGTATTAATGGCAAATCACGGGAACTAAATAGACATTTATGTCTTTTTCCAATAATTTCAATGAGCTGAAAGTCATACACACAGCAAGATTTCTAATTAAATCTTTACACAGTTTTGTATTTCGTCTAGTTATTTTTGTCATACATGCATAAAATCCCCAATCTAGTGATAAGTATGCATGTGTACAAAGAAATTATCTTTGTATTGATGTTACCTTTCAATCGGATAGCACACTTTAATTTTATCTTTACCGGGAGCTTCGTTTTTCACGACTACAGCGTTTACATTGAAGTTAAGTACACGCCTCCAACTTTATTTTGCTTCTGAACGCTTTAATTAAAAATATCACCGCGCAATCTTTACTTAACAGTCTGACATTCTTCAAGAAAGTTGTTCGTCATGGAAATTATCCAACGAGGAAAAAAGCTCAATTTATGAGACTGACGTTTTATAAAGTTAATTTTTAATAGAAAATAGTATGTCGACGTAGTGGTACATGAGTTCTGTATTATTCGCTATTCTTCAAGGCCATACAACGTTCGTCTTTATTTCTTGTCTTTCTTTATTTCTTTCTTTATTTCTTAATTTGATGTATTATTAGGATAATGACCAGAATGTATGCAATAAACTATTGATTCAAGTTTTTTACGAGTATCTCGGCAACCAAGAGCGATCGGAGCTGGGTCCACTTTTGTCAATATTTACCTGATTAAGAAACTAAGCATAAAGTATTTTATCCATAAATGTCCCAAATGTCTGGCCGATAAATGTCCCAGAACTATACCCACTACTGCAAGGTGTACCCCCCCCCCCCCTTGAGGGGCCGTGAAACTCGAGAGGCCTCGGTCGCCGAGAAGTATGACTCGTACGGCTCGGGTATATCGGTGAGACCACACTAATCCGAATATCACAACTTCTTTATTTTTCATTATTTTTCTATGGAACTTTCACCAACATATTCGTGACATTTTTCTCATGGAAAATGATACCAAATATGATATAATTCCGATGAAATTTACTTGTGTAATGGACGATGAAAGTTTCGAACGCAAGGAGGAACAGCGTATAAGAAGTTCTTTGAACTATGCCGGCGCGCTGCGACTCTCTGCGTCTCTTTCTTTCACGTACGCTGTCCTTCCTTGCGCCCGAAACTTTCATCGTCAATTAAACCACTAAATACAGTTGAAATTATATCGTGTTTGGTATCATTTTGCAGTAGAAAAATGCCACGAATATGTTCGTGAAAGTTCTATAAAAAAAATAATGAAGAATAAAGAAGTTTGTCATCGGATTAGTTATTTTTACACTTCTTGGCGATCGAGGCCTCTCATGCTCGGCTGTCCTTCTCTACGTTCGGCAGAACTCGAAGAATAGTATCCCTGGCGTATAAATGACCCTGGACAGACCCGTGATGGGGACTTTTATCGACGAAATAAAGATATTTTCTGGATATCATAAAATTAAATGTTAATTATCTTTATAAATAATGAGTATTGTCAATAACGCTCGGACATAGGTCTGCTGATTTTCGCTCTAGATTCACCAGTGTGACCTCCTTGTAAAATTAATATATTTCCAAAGATGGTAAAAGCGTGTTCATTTTCGGCTGCATTTTTCCAGTCGCATAATAATATTTAGTGAAAGGAGCTTCACGACCACCTGTCTCCACAGATAATTTACGAAGCGACTGCGGTTCATCGAAGTGCATCGAAATGTAGTAGAAACCGGCGCGAGATTGAAAACACTGCTGGTAGGCAAATGGAGGGGTGCGCCGCCCGCTTATTCAATTTTTAAATTAGAAAATCGAAAACGAGCGGAGCACGGAAATTGGCGAGCACAACGGAGGGTCTACGCCGTTCTTATCGGGGGTGCCCATCGCCATCGTTCCTTTCTCTCCAACTGCTATCCTTTTGTCCGTTTACCTTCGAGATAATGTTTCTTGAACCGCTCGCAATTACACAGTTCCCGCTAAAGTGGTCCGCCGCGAGCCGAGGTGCTATACACCCTTTCCCTTTACCCATCATGCACCCCTAACAGGGCGAAAGGGGGCACCGTGAGAAAATGAAAGAAACCGGATCGAGTCCTTTTAAAGTGGATCGTCACGCGAGCTAGGAGAACACATAGCCGGTCGAACTTCGAATCGAACAGAAACGAAGCCTCGAATTTCCCAGACGCGGCAGAATAAACGATCCATCTTATTTTCTGTTCGCGAACAAGTTAATGGCGAACCGATATTTCCCATCGATTCATAGCAATGCAGTCGGGGCCGAAAGGAAGATTCAAGTATCAATTTTATTTTGATTGCTGTAAATCCATTTTCCCTTGCTTCAATATTTATCGAAAATTTCGTGGAAGCTCTCTTCGCGGTTTCTCCGGCTACTTCAATCGGTTCCGAGGAAATCACTCTGTGCAACGTGTTTCCGACATCCGCAACCGGAAACTGCGCGAAGTTTGCCCACAACAATTTGTTTGCGTAAACCTTCGATATTCCAAACTTGTATACACGTGTTAGAAGAACACATGACGGAAGAACTTGAACGTTTTATATGAATCTTGATATGCTTTAAATTAATACGTACAGCTACGGAAAACAGGATTACACTTTCCAATCCATATTTATTCAAACTCGTAAGTGTAAAAAGGAAAGAACACGATTCAGGCGAAAAAGAAATGTTAAAATGATTCTGTTTCCATTAAACATTGTCACATTATTGTTCGTTATACATTGAATGTATATGTGATATTAGTTGGACTACGAATTATATGCATTTTCGACAAAAATGAATAGGTGCAATTTCAAACAAGGAAAATTTAAAAGATTTTAAGAGACTTCATATATTATTGCAGAACATTACAATTACATATTAGAGAAACATATATATTTATGTTTAGCTCCTGTGTCTTGCAATTGATGCACAAACTTTTTTCCCCATAAAGATCCGGAATTTAGTGATAGTAAATGTGATAATTAGACTGCGGATCTTTATGCAAAAGAAAAATTGTCTTCGCCAATTACAAGACACAGAGCCGTATAAAAATTTCTTCCTATCTTTAACTAGTTTAGTAAATTGAAGATAACGTATAGAGACATTCTAAAATTGTCTTAACATGAAATTAATTTTTGCGGCTGCTTTCTTACGTGAATTTCTACCAAACCGAAGGCGCAGACCTCGTACGAAGCAATTTCAATAAACATTTACACAATATCCCTGTAACGGAGGTATTCAAACCGATTAGTTCTCATTCGTTCCAAAGTTATTATTCGATTACAGCAAAAGCAATCGATCGAGCCAGAAAATTCCGTTCATTATAACGTACCACGGTAACGTGATTTGAGAACTTAATGAATCTGCAGGTACTTGGTCCATCAATCCTGCCGGACGATCATAATCCCCGAGCGAAATTCATCGGCTTAACTGTGATCCAAAAATTTCAATTATAATAGGGACCAGGCAGTCGATCCGTATAATCGATCGTGCGAGATAGGTCGTCATCGGTCGTTGCCATTCCGACGGTGTACCTTCGCTCCCTTCAAGAGCAAAGAGGGCCAAACATACCGCGCTATTTTCACGATCGGCAGTATCGATCGCCGCACCGGTCATAATTCGCTCCGGATGCTGCATATATCAAAACGTTTTCGAGTCCGCGGGCTTCATAAAACGTCGCGCAGGTAAACATGACGTGGGTTCTAAATTAAATCATATCTATACGGAAGTGGTCGATTATGATGTGTAATCAGCGTTGAAAAACGCCGCGACTGCATGCGACCGGCGCGGCGGTATTAATTATTTTAACATTTCATCGGTGGTCGACCATAGCCAGCCTCAGTTTATTCAGTACGTAACCGGACGCAGCTTGCACGAATGACGAAAGGCGAGCTCGTGCACCGAATGCAAAATATTCGTACCGCAGAATTTCTCGCGAATTCCGGACCATGTCATTATTCGATCGGAAGCAGCTTTCCCGATTATCCATAACCCCTTATGCAGCTTCCAATTAGAATGTCGATTCGATAAACATGCACAATGCGGTCTTTTATGTTAGACCGCCCGGGTCGTATACCGCTCTCGTTTTCTATTCTTACCGTTCCTCGAGTGCTCAACATATTGGAATGAATTTCACACAATGACGTTTAAATCATTTTTCTTTTAATTCTTCCCGAGTAATTTCTGATTTTAGAAATTTCGAACGAACCATTTCCATTTCCCCCCATTCTAACGATCCATTTTATAGTATTCCCATTAACCCTTTGTAACCCTTTGCATTCGAATGGCGACGGGAACGCGCCAGTAAAAATGGCCACACCATTATGCAAAACAGTTTCAATATTATTAAATTCGTCTGTTTTCTATAAATTGTGCAAAGCTCAACTGGTTAAATTTCATCTGCACAATGTAAAAAAGATTACACAGAATAAAAATGTTCTGGGTCGAGAGAAATGATTTTGATTTTCGAATTAAAATTGCTTCGAGTGCAAATGGTTAAGGTGGAGTGGGGTAAGTGCGTCAGCGGGGCAAGCGTGTTAATTGGTTATTTTTATTATAATATGAACGCGAAATTTCTCTAGCTTGTATTTATTAATGTAGTATAAGTTAGTATAAACTGTTCGACATAGATGTCGCCCAAGAATAAAGGTGTTTTCTTGATCTATAGGAGTTGTTTGACAAAGTAGGTACAGGATATATGTATAAAGTTTATATGTCTGTTTTGTCCGACTATAAAGTGTTTTGCTTGTCCAGCAGTGTATTATTTCGCATATAATGCTATTAACGAGTAAGTCATTGAGCCAATACCACCGCGGCGGGAGATCAGGACACGATCCTGCTTCTCCCAAACGCGAACAAACGTATTCTCGCAATCAAAAGGGTTGCGTTCCCGGCTGAGCGAATACACATAATTAATTAGCGACGGGAATGAGAGAAAACAGGGATGACCCTTCATGAAAATAAATTCGTTTCGAGACTGGGAACGCGTACGGACATCACGCGCCGCAGCGGTGGCACGTCGCAAATTAACAATCATGTGAAAAGGAAGGTTAATAGCGACTAATGAATTCCTGAATGCGGGGCGTGGGTTTGTCAGTATTTCAAGCGTTTTCTCTAGTCCGACGAGAATTTCGTTAGAAAGTGGAGCAAAGGGGACGATGAGGAGAGGAGATGCGAGGAAATGAGAGGTGAGGAGACGAAAAGGGGGGAGGGGAGGAGCGGAGGCGAAGCGTCCTAAAAGGCGGCACCAGAAATCCCGACCGCATTGAACGGGTAACAGGACGATATTACGGCGCAACAGAGGCGGAAAAAGCGCGGTGATATCACGTATTCATCGGCCCTCGCCTCGTTCGGGACCGTTCGTAGGAAACCCTCCGATTTTACGAGCGATTCGCGTATACCGCGACTCTTCGCACGGTTCGCTAACTCAATCGAGGACTGCGAAGCGAGCCCTGCACGGCCCTGGCATACGAATTCGCCCTGTTAAACCTGCACGGTTACCGTGGTCCGCGATCTTCTTTCCTTCCGGTCGGGCCGCGCCCTCGCCGAACTTGCTTGAGAACGCCGCGCCGTTCCGTCGCGAAAAAACGAACAGAACGGAAAGGTTCCCTTTTGTCTCCTATCCGTGTTATTGGAACTTTTCGAACCGAAGACACCGGCAAGAGCAGGCCACCGATCGGGACCAAAGCTTTCTTGATGAAACCCGCCGCGGAATGTAGAACACGGCGACCGAACCTCGGAATATTAACCGTTGCTGCTTCAGCAGTCTTGACAAATAATTACTATCGCAGTTTACACACGCACAGGTAGAAGACCAAAACACTACCTTTTAGACATGTGTTAAGCCCTCGCGGTCCGAAGAGTTTCATCTCTTTTAATTTCAGAAATTGCTATAGCGTCAGATACAGTGCAAAATTATTTTGACACTGGATTTTCTATTCTGGAGATATCGGCAATATTTAAATCGTAATTTTGTTGAAAGAAATAGTATGTTGATAGATCTTCTACTTTTACTAACCACCATTCACTTAAATAGTGAATTTGAATAGTCATTCTAGAGAGAAGATTTCAATCTTCCAATCTATTGGAGATTCATTCTCGAAAAATATTTTTTAATCTGTTTACAGGGTTTCCAATTTGTAGCATTGTTCAGGAAAAATGGATCTTCGGTTTGCCATTCGCTACGTCATGCAAAAATTTGTTAAGAGAGAAAGAATAACGGTGTCTGACAGCAGAGTCTTCGTGCATCGAAACGAGTCCAGGTTTATTACTATGCGATTATTTTTTACGAAATTACAACAAGTTAAATGTCGATAATATTTCTCGTGGATCAGGAATTCGGTGTTCAAGTACTTTTTGGATGTACTGGAATTCAGCTATGTATATTCCCGTACGCAACTTCAATAACCTATTTAGAACAGTTGCGAAATACTAGAACTACTTTTACATACTATGTAATTTTGATATTATTAACGAATCTAATAAGCAGACAGCGGATTTTATGCATTTATAATAAAAATGTCTAGGTGTAATTTAAAACAGTGAAAACATTAGAAAAATTTAAAAATACTGTTCTAACTATTTCCAGCCTATTAACCATATTAACAAAGAAAATAGATTTCTATTTCACTCCAGTTTGTTGCAATTCAGATAGAAAATTTTTATTTTGCATAAAGATCCGCTATCTAGTAATAAATAATCAATCGAATGATCAACGATGTAATAATCCGAAGTTGAATGTATTTGGATCACCTGTAGGGATACATGATTTCCCTGTTCCTCAGCAGGAGAATTACTAACTACCTACTAACTCTGAACACACTACAGCGGAACGATTAAGTTTCCAGATTGATTGAACAGCACCGATACTGCTATTGCCAGCTGTTCGCGACAAACAGACGTATAATTAGTATTGACATTCGTGTACAAGGTTATCTTATTTTCTCAGAGTAACATTGAACACATAGATTTAGAAATATGTACATTATAAAGGGTCTTCCACTAATGTAACAGGTGTCATTTTAAATTGCGCGCTATTTTTTATTTGTGAAGGTTAGAGTTGCCACTCTTCGACACATGGTTAATAAAAGTGTAAAAAACAGCGTTTGTTATCATTTAAAACGGGCATGTCCAATTCGTAGCTCGATCGGAGGCATTCTCAAGGAATACCCCCACTTCTCCCGCCTGCGCGTCTCGCTCCCCGTGGCAGCCGTAGTGCTCCGAGCACTAACAAGGGAAGGACCCCAAGTGTCCACTTCGATTTCGATAATTGTTTGTGAGACGATGGTATCTGGATCCCTAATGACGTCTGCAAAATATTTGGTGTAGTTACTCAACAGTTTTAAAGATATAAACAATTGAACTTTCATACCTTGTTGATATACCATGATTTGCAGCTCAAATTTTCGAAGTTCCATTGTTTATCTGTTTAAAACTACACCCAGTAACTACTAGTAACTACATTTAATATTTTGCAGACATCATTAGGGATCCATATACCATCGTCTCACAAAAGATTATCAAAATCGAAGTCGGACACTTGGGGTCCTTCTCTGATAAGAGCTACGACATTGGACATGCCT
This sequence comes from Lasioglossum oenotherae, assembly GCA_028455765.1. Taxonomy (NCBI): domain Eukaryota; kingdom Metazoa; phylum Arthropoda; class Insecta; order Hymenoptera; family Halictidae; genus Lasioglossum; species Lasioglossum oenotherae. The sequence continues at coordinate 5,594,140 of CM052291.1, read as the reverse complement.
GATTTAAAATAACACTTCTCAATGGAAGACCCTGTATACATAATACGATAAAATCCACTAATAACCACATTGTATCATGAATACTAACCGAGGCTCCCATTACGTTGAGGCACACCTAGTCAACTGTGATGGAAAATTTGTTCCCGTCGTTAATACCTATTACGAAGAAAGCTTTCGACTCTTCTCTGGGAAAGAACGATTTTAATCATCCCTGATCCTAAGCCTGTTAACTTGTCTTGAACAGTGGAGCCTTGTGCATCCGATTTTCTATTACGTACGCGATATCATTTCCTGTTTCTCCCTTTTCGTGCATCGGATTGAAGCGATGCACACCATTTCGCATTGCATGTCGACATCAACTCTCCTAATTGGAGTTGGTCGGACGGGAACACGCTAATTTTCTGGACTGGAGTCCATCCATGAACGCTGATTCGATCCAAACAAATGCGCGAATACCTGCTGCTAATATTAGCCCGTAAATCAACGAATAATTAATAAAATCGCGTGACGTGTGAGAATGACTTTCGCATTGTCCTTTCGAACTGCGGCTGTAAGGAACTAAGAATCAGGAAGGTGAAAAATTCATGACGAATAGTTCGGTGTAAAATCAGAGTAAAACCTAGTGATTTCACTTATTCAGCATGAAGCAATCTTAATTTCCCATTTCTGCGCTTCTGTTCGTACAATATTTAGTCGGAAAGGTGGCGGCTCGATCAATACGGAAATGTGATGGCGAATTCCGACATCTCCATTGTAATTATATCGTTGTTGAGTGGTTCGACAGCTTCGATACAGACCAATATCATTGTAATGCCAATGGAATTACGACGTTGTCACAATACCGAAAATATTATCCCTTGTTGCTAAATTTCTTCGCTGTTCAAATGACAACAATCTGTGTCTATTACAATGCATACTATCATACAGTAACGAGGGCACGTGTGATTAATTTGACACGTGAAACTCTGACAATCATGAATTAATACCCTACGGTATACATTGTTTTATTTTGGGCAAAAATTCGATTTAAATAAAAATTTTTACCAAACTCTGATTGTACATCGTCGTCAATGAAAGAGTAGAACATTTTTTACTTGAAAATCTATTAACTCCTTGCTTTATGATATCGAGTCAAGCTCCTCTTAAAGATTTCGAACAGAATCTACTAACTGTTTGTTGTTAGGACATAGTTATATTGTTTTGTCATCAGTATTCAAATCAATATTCATCATCAATCAATATTCTCTTTCATGTAGTACATTATTGACAGCAAAGTAGTGGCGAAAGAAATGATAAGGCAAAGTGCTAAAAATGGAAATATTCATTTGTATTTCAAAGCATAATTCCGCGGACCTTTCTGTTTTATTTCTACTTCAAAGCCTCTAAAAGCCGAATGAATATTTTAAAAGGTCCGCTTTACTCGAATTTTGTATTTCACTTTTTAATCTGTCTATTCGTTCGTAAATTCGTCGATGCTTTCACGTGTCGCACAAAGTTCTGTTAAAAAAATTCGAAACCGGTAAAATGATAACTTAAACCACCCCTAATTCCACATGGACTACAACATATTTCATTTAGGACAAAAACTGATCGATTTGGAATGGAATGACTCGAATACAGGCGCCCGAACGCTTGAACATATAATACAAAAATTTAAATCGCGAAGAGCATTTTCATTACCTTTCCGTAATACGTTGAATCCTCTCTGCGGATGACAGCAGCCCTCCACGGCGCACCGGAAGCGAGTCGCGGAACCGGTTCAAAAATTTCGCGTGCAGGGGATCACTGTGGACAACCGCGGTAATGCCGCGAATGCGAAGACTGTCGGTTGTAACCATCATAAAGAAATTGGAACACGGCTGCACGAGGCCGTGTCGCTGAGCACGCATTCTCTGCCTCGCGTTGCCTCGCGTCAAGTCGCGTCACATGATGGCGGGTCTCATCGTATCCTGCGACGCTGTCTCGAATCTCACGTACCAGCCAGGATCAACTTTTCTTCCTCCACTTCCTTATATTTGGTTTCTTCGTCGTCCCCGTCCGCTCGCTTTTCTCGAACAAAAGTCCGCACTCCTTTTCCCGTTTCCATCTCTCTTTCTCTTATTATCCCCACTCACTCACTCACTCTCTCTCTCTCTCTCTTCGTCTCTCTCGCAGCGTTCGCACCATTCTGTTTGCAACGCTCTCTCCCCAGTACCTCACTCCTTTACCTACGGGATAAGTTGATTCGAGAAACTTGTTTTTCCGTTTCGCCGTCACGCCATTCGTCCCCGGTTTCTATTGCATTCGTGTCTCTCCGTTCGGTTTCGCTTCTGTAAATATTGCCATCTGAAATAATTTGCTCGCTACTCGTCTTCGGAACGCTGCCGATTCCTCGATAGCGGATCGAGAAAGATTAACTTTCGAGACACGGCGCGGCACGCTCCTTGTGCACAGACGCATCGAAGTCTCTTCGCGAAATTAAAAGGGAAATCAAAGTCGATTCCGCATTGCGATACCCGGAACACCGACGAACGAATGAGATTCCCTTGTCTCCGCGTTGTTGATCGCGAACTCTGGATCACCTTTCAAATAGAGCGCGTCCCGGTAATTGATTTTACTTTGGAATAACCGAACAGTTTCATTATTAAATATTCCTTTCTATCGATCGTATATTTGTTCATACGAGATGTATTTTGCATTATTTTTCAACTGTCGAAGCTACGATATACATACAGTTCTAGCAGTTACTCTAATTTCTTTGTTTTCATGAACAATATGCTCGTCAATGCACATACAGTAGTTTAAGAAAATATTTTAGGAAATCATGAAAGTACAAAGAAGTTTACTTTCAAGATAGGTCCTCCCAATATTGGGTTGTAGCATAAATTCTTACGGTTACAAAGATAAATATGATATAATTTTATTGATTTAAATATGACTCATTGTAAATGTGCTGATGGGCCGTCAGAAGATGGCTGTGATTTAGTAGAAGGGGAAGGGTAGAGTGGGAGACAAGTCTTAATCTGGCGACTCTGCAGTCGACTCCAATATATCGCGATCAAAAAATTGTTTAGAAAGACTGCATACAGCAAAGAGCATAACTGATTCCGTACACTTTAAATCGGAATAACTTTTTTAGGAATGGACCAAACGACTTTCATTTTTTTTTAATGCTAGAAGAATTAGTTTAGTAAACGACGTCTAATAAATATTTGAATTCTGAAAAACAATAGTAAAAATGGATTTTTACAACTTTTTTAGCTGTGTCGCATATAATTCGTAAGCCAATTAATCGATTTCAATGAAATTTTCAGAACGTATATAATTCATACGAGTTTACAAAACACATCTTTGAAATGTTCGTTATTGGCTCGGCTAAAAAAGTTGTAAAAATCAATTTTTACTATTGTTTTTCACAATTCCGACCAAATGTATCTTTTCAACATATTCATTAGTCGTCAATTACTAAACTAATTCTTCTAGCCTTACAGAGAAATTGAAGTAATTTGGAAGATTCATAAAAAAGTTATTCTTATGCTCTTATGCTCGTTACTGTATACATATCTCTTGCGATAGCAGGTGTACAGTATATCGAAAGAAAATCTTTTGTTTGCACATTTATTGTGCATTTCTATTACTCTGCTGTGTACTCCAGCGTCTTATTTCGGAAAACAGACGATTATCCGTTACCAATATAGCTGAAAGAAAAACATATTTCAAACGCTAATTGTAAATGGACAGTGCAAGTAAAGATGGTCGAAGTTATCAATGCCGTGTCCGACTTTCGGCTGAACGGTTCCAAGGAAGAAACGAATTATTGGGCAAACGTGCGGATTTTCGTTGAACTTGCTGGCTCGGACCACGCGGTACTCATCGAGAGACACCTCACCAGAAATACAAATACGGGAAAGGACGAGGTAGGACGGAGAGGAATAAAGTGTGCTCACCGAAACGGGCCAATTTCGCCGTCGCTCCTCCACGTGCACACAATGTATCGATTGTGTGCAGCCAAGTACCCGCTCGTGGTCGTGTGCCCGTGATTTTTCGATTTTTGCGCCTCGTTGCCGCGAGTACAGAATTCGGAAACTGCAAGACGATGGTGGCCTTCAACTTTCGTGCCATCGACGGTCGATATTAGCACATTCATACAATATCTCTTGACTGAGTCGAGTTTTCTTTAGTTAAAATATAGATTGCCGTTCTTTATAAAATAAAAAATAAAAACAGGACGTCTCCTCCCTAGTGAAGATTCTGTTATACAATATTTTAAGACAATTACCAGTCTTGTTAAACTTGTCAATTTACTTCGCAAAAATCCAGTATAATCGCTTAATATAATGCACAGTAAACAGTTGAAAGTCTTATTAAACAATTTTAACGTTACTTTATATTAGAATTGTATCGATTTTCAATATCTTGTTAGGTTTAAATAATGATACACACCGAAAGAAATTAGAAATATACATTTTTAATATTAGGATTTTGAATAAGTTCTCGCTCTTTCTTCAAAGATGGCAGTAGCAGCACCCCGTTCGTGGAATTTCGAATGGTAACACACATGCAACGCAGTAGTGTATCTAACCTTAAATTTCAGTGTATGGTAGTTCACTTTAGTGTAAACAAAGTAATTTTTTCTTAGTTCTGAAAATGTCTACTTTTGTGCCGAATAAAGTGTATTTGCGGGGAATTTTATTGCACTACTTAATTCAAAAGAAATCTGCTGCTGAAGCACATAGAATTCTTGTTGAGACTTATGGTGACAATGCTTTGTCGGATACGACAAAGCATTGTCACCATAAGTCTCAACAAGAATTCTATGTG